>JZLH01S0222639.1:44057-61876 GCA_001188425.1 Eucidaris tribuloides
TAACGAACTGGACGTCTAACTTACCATCATCGGCAGATGTTAGTTGGGAATAATGAAATTAAATTGTTCGCTATAAATTGACCGAGTGTGAATTCTGGGTTAGCAAGTTACGCCCGACGTTATATTATTCCACGAACTTTCGGAACTCTTGCTTCATATAGCTAAAGAATACGACGCTTGTCAAGTCACATTGTGTGGTTACATTGGATAGCACGCATGTCACATCTCTTAGAGTTTACTGCACGTGTGACCCGGGTTCGAAACCCACGCTACAGTTCTGCTTTCATGATAACTTTTTTACTTTTTTTTCATTAATGTCTTGGGGGTACAAGCACTGTTCTGTACGGTAAGCAACGTTAGTCGTTACTTACATGTATTTAATTGTGAATAGTGATCTATAACGTAAGTTAGATCTCACGTTAGTTAACGCCGAGTTAACGTTAACGTTAAAGGGACCGTAAAGTCGCAAGTCATGGCGTTTGGACCTGGCCCGACTCGGGTAATATTCGGGAATGCCCGTATACTTTCGGAAAACGAGCGCGCACGAATTGTGTGCAATTCCCTATGCAGCACGTATTCACCCGAAGAAAGGCGAACTAAGCCCAACTGATCCTCATCGGCAATTCTGTTCGCAGATCCACGATTGTTGTTACGCACCACTGAACTCTACACTACGTAGCATACAGTTCAGTGTTACGCACTGCCTTGCAATAGGGGCAAGCGTAAGGTAAATAAATGTACATGGATTACGAGCGGCGCGTCCCTTTAATTGCATACATTTATTGAAATCTTTTAACCAATCAATAAACAATGAATATATGAATGTAGTTTAAATAACAAATATGTATGGCCATGGGCGGCTCTAGTTTAAAGCTATGGTCCCTCGGTGACTGCACTAGTACTATTTTGCTTCGGGGCTGCACCCCTCAGCAAAATAGTACTATTGCAATCACCTCGGGCCTATAGTTTTAACTAGAGCCGCCCATGGCCGTACATATTTGTATATAACCTACGCATGGCCAAAATCCCCTACGGTAGGGGATTTCCCCTACGAGTGGCAGCCTTGCCCCTATCGCTATAACCATTTCAATACCACACTCACAACATCACATGTAAAATGTGTGTAGTATTGTCGGTAATGGTACTGAGAGGGTTTCGCGCAATATGTCGGCAACGCGCGTAACAGTGGCCACGGTGTTTCATGACTTTTTTCTCTAGAATCTCGTGCATCTTTTGAGACCAAATTTACGACGTCCGGGTATGCGGTTCCGAAGTTACGTAACATTTTGTACTTGCATGTCACCACCAAAAACGCTTAAAAACGTGATTTTGTGTACAATTTCAATACAAATTGTGTTTTCAGCCAAAATTCATAAATGTATGATTATTTTTACTTTTACTAGTTGACATTAATTAATTTTGTGCCGTTTATGATCGCAAAAGTGTCCCCGACAAATTTCATCGAAATAACAATAGAAAACAAAAGGTAAAAAAACAAAGAAATACATAAGAAATTCACAAAACAATAAAATACATAGGAAATCAATTTTGATTCTGGATTTTTTTCAAGTACATTTGCTAAGAACACTATAAAGAGTGTCTAGACCCACAAATTAGCATTTTTGGAGCTATAATTAGTGATTTACAGCTTAATTATGATTTTATGCATAAATTAGCATATTTAATTAATGTGAAATTAATTCCGGGTAATTAACTATACAGTCTTGCAGATTACGTAATGGGCGACGTGTGTGCCGATTTTCGGTGCGATCGCGCGGTCGACGGGAGGCGGAATCAGCAGCATTTGGAATTGATCAGTATTAAGTTGTCTCCTGTACCCTTTTCATGCTGACAGCCAAAGCAGTTCAGGAGGAGTTACTCCACTTCGGAAGGCAGTATGAAAATTTTGAATTTTTTGCGATCCAGATTCACAGTGGAGTACTCAACTCACTTTGAGAAGAGAGTTACACGTGGAGTAACTCTGGACCAGAATTGCGGTATTGGCTTGTCGCAGTAATCTCACACGTGCTTACATTTACGCTGTCCAAACTTCAGCAGCGAGTTAAGTCGTGGGGAGTTTGATTTTACTTTGTAATGTATTCGAATCGTGTGGTTCTAGATTTTCTGAAATAAGTTTTTCTCCTGACTTTTAACAAAAGTATCTGAAATCATTAACCCTAAATATAGAAATTATCTAAACTCCAACACCAATTTTGTGAATTGATGATACTTGAGCTAATCCCTGTATTTTCAATTGTGCTTTTGCACTCAGTTCAAGTACCACAACTATCGTCAGAAATAACATCCCACAAGAGAATATCATTGTGAGATATCAACAAGCAGTCAAGTACATACAGACGAATGTAATAAGCGCTTGATTTGTGAGATTTGCACGAACCGCTCATTGAGGAAATTCTACCACACATAATGGCACAAACTTGCAAGTAAACCATGGGAACAACTGCGAATACACCGCTGCGGTACTCTCACGTATGAAAGGTATCATAATTTTGGTCCGCAGAATAAGCTTATCAACTTACTCCCGAGTTACTCTGGAGTAAAGTGGTATTGGACTACAATAATGATATCCACATAATTCATGACATGGGAATTACTACCCAATTACAAGAAATTTGAAACCATTGAGTCAATAAACCCGCAATTCCTCCACATCATCTTACCTCCAGCGTTAAGGCTGCACCAATCAGAAGTCCCAGTGACTGGGCCACTAATGATGTCATAATCGCCGTGGCAACAAACAGCATGAATCTGCTGCCCTCGGAGGGCTGGCCCGTCATCCAGTAAACTATCGTGCAGTAGATGGTCGGCATGAGAATCTGTGTGTGAGGCAAGAGCAAATACAACTAGAAATATCACTGAAGGTGATTAATTTCCCCGCCCCATCACGTCTCTGATTGATTGCCATAATAGGCTGTTACCATGGCAATGCAGTTTCCAACAAATTCAAAAAATGTGTCTTGCACATCATTACCCTTAAGAACAATGTGTGTGCCAAATCTCATGAGCATTGGTCAGAAACTGAGAAAGTACTTCCATCTCCAATATTTTTGATATATTGCCATAATATGCCATTACCAAGGCAACATAGTTTGACACATTCAAAAATGTGTCTTACACATATTTTACCCCAAGACTAATGTTTGTCCCAAATTTTATGAATATTGGTCAAAAACTGAGGAAGAAGTTTGAATCGCAATATTTTACCTACTTTTTTTGCCATAATATGCCATTACCATGGCAATGCAGTTTCTAACACATTAACAGTCTTGTACATCTTCACCCCGAGACCAATGTGTGTGCCAAATTTTACAAGCATTGGTCAAAAACTGAGGAAGAAGTTCGATCTGCAAGATTTGCAATGGACCAACCACCCAACCATACACTGATTCATTTGGCGTGGTCTATAAACAAAATGTAACTTTAAGGATCATGATTTCAGATCAACAGTCCATATCACATTTTTCATGCAATTTACTGTGGAATTGCCAAAATAGCAGTAATCCTTGTTGAGTTAACATGAAACTAGAAATTTGGTGTGTCCATAGGACATGGATGCCCCCGCTCAATGCGATCAGTAAGCATTTCTTGTTGAGTAATCATGTGGAAAGCAATCTGCATGAGCTGTGACCTTTGACCTTTGACCTGCCGACTCCGAATTCGAACTTGACCTGTATTTTAGTATGATCTACCTACACATAAAATTTTTTTAAAATCTGTAAAATATTTTTTAAGTTATCATGCGGAAACCAATTCGCATATATAATGAGCTGTGACCTTTGACCTTTGACCTGTGGACTCCAAATTCGAACGTGACCTGTATTTTAGTATGATCTACCTACAAACCAACAATTTTTAAAATCCTTCAAATATTTTTTAAGTTATCGTGCGGAAACCAATTAGGGGGACGGACGGACGGACGGACAGGTGCAACGCTTAATGCCCCCTCAAGACTTCGTCGGCGGGGGCATAAAAAGTAATAGCAATGCAATGTGAAGAAGAGTCAGAAGAAACCAACCTGAAATGGTAAATCAGCCATCATTTTGGCCATGTAGTAAGACTTCAGGCTGTACCAGTAGTTCAGATGTTCTCGTATTAACACGTTCATCTCCAAGGGAACTGAAAAACAGAGAGAGAGAGAGCAAATATTCATTATTACCTCCCTGTTTTTAGCCATTTCCTTGATTTACTAACGCTGCAATCATTTCTTTTCAACAGTAATGTGATTCACCTAAACCTTTATTGAATGTATGGACCCACAATGTAATTCCATTCTCGCCATGCTTAACCCTGAATCAGCCCGGGCTTTTTTGAAATTGCATAGCCGGGGGGGGGGGGGGGGGGGGGGGGGGGGGGGGGGGGGGGGGGGGGGGGGGGGGGGGGGGCATAATTTGGCCCCCCCCCCCCAGATCCTCGGCGCGATGCGCGCTGCTCCGCCGCACAAAATTTGCACGTGCATAGAGCCGGACGTAATCTCCAAGACTGTATATAGTTTAGAGTTTTTGAAAAATAATTATTTCTAATTTTTTAGTCTATTAATTAATGGCAAAATTTATGTATAAAATCATAATTTTTCTATTAACTCACTTAATACACTCATCAGAAATGCTAATTTTTTGGCCGAAAATATTCTTTTGAACATTCTAACAATTATTTACAAGAAATTGCTGAATCAGAATTAATTTCTTATATACTTTCATTGTTTCTATGAATTTCTTAATGTATTTCTTTGTTTTTTCGATCCCTTTGTTTTCATTGTTTTTTTGGATGAAATTATATCCCGGGGAACTTTTTGCGATCATAAACAGGCATGAATTAGTCATTATTTCAATAGTAAAATAAAAAAGTAATCAATAGATTTATGAATTTGAGCTGAAAAACAATGGCCGCGCATTGCATTGGAAAATACACACGATTTCATGTTTTTGAGCCGATTTTGGTGTGACATGCAAGTAAAACATTCGTTTGCACACCCGTACTCGGACGTCGCGGAATTTGGTCTAAAAGATGCGCAAGACTTGAAAGTAAAAAGTCAGCCAGCGCAAGGCGGATCAAAATTTCGCGGGCGGAAATGGTTGCGACTTTGATAAGGGTTAAAAGAATATCTTAAATAAAACTTAGTTATTAACCTAAATAACTGGGGGGGTCAATTTGAACCCTCCCCTCTGACAGAATTTGCGACCCATGCCGTGGCAAAAATTTTGATCGCGTTCGTTCGCGGCTTTTTACTTTCAAGTTTCGCATCTTTTAAACCATCTTTCGCGAAAATGGGACATACGTTACGACGCTGCGCGACTTTTTATACATCATGTCAACGCCAAAAATCGTCAAAAACGTGATTTCCAGGTACACAAATCAATGGAAATTGTGTTTTTCAGCCAAAAAATCCATATAAATGCATGATTTTTTTGCTTTTACTAAATTTGAAATAATTAATTTTTATGCTGTTTGTGAGTTGCAAAAGTGTCCCCAAAAAATTTCATCGAAAAAAGCATTAGCGACAAAAAAAGGTGAAAGAAAAAAAGAAATCACATAAGAAATTCAGTATACAGTCTTGTAGTGTTACACGATCGCGGATCTATGCGCATGCAAAATTTTCGCGCGATCGCGCGATCGGCGGCCGAGATCTGAAGGGGGGGTCAAATTGACCCCCGCGCCAGTAAAAAACCTGGTCTGAATATAGCCAGTTAAAATAGGTTAAAATGAAGCACTGAAAAAAAACAATAGTACTGCAAAATGATCATTTAGTGCCTGATAAAAGTGATGAGAGAACATTCCTGTTTTTCCCCGATAGACTGTTGTATTATTGAATTCTTATCCACTGGACATCAATTCATGTGTCGTATTGATTTGTACACATTTTGCTAACGACAGCAAAGCTATCTAAAGTTTTGTTTTGTAGAATGTTTATTTGCCCACTCAAACACTGTCATAGTTGTAGGGGCCGATGACAGTGTATATAGGCGAATGTAGATTGTCAGAAGTAGCCGGGAACCAGACAGAACACTGCACACTCGTGAAATGACAGGCGAGACTGACTTATAATTGCATGGCAATCTAGCCTTGATAATTGCAATGAGTAGTACAAATACTAATAACAAATTCAAATACAAATTAATTCAACATAAGGTAAATGCAACCTGAAGTACACACTGGGACCAAAGTAACAGTAAAAGCCAGTGTGAACACAATAACTGGGAGTGTGCTACTGGCTGGGTATTCTTATTTCCAAAACAAAAGTCATTACAACAAAAGGATGGCACTAAAACTATGAAGGAAAAGCCAAGTCAATGTATAATAACAAAAGGATGGCCATGTTGAAGGATAAGCCAGTTTGGCGAAATAGAAACTGTAGATAACAAAAAGGAGACACACAAATGACTGTCCATACAATATTAATTGTATTCTCATAAGAAAAATCAGTACTGTCACATGCTTTTATCACATTTTCCTGATATCGGTAGTTACATAATGACAATGACCAAATAGGAAAATAGAAATAACATGCTAATCTTTCTGACTATGGTGGAACAAAAATACGTCATGACGTACTTAAAAAAAATACGGCAGATGATTATAAATTGTAGTCGCAATGCGTTTTTTTCTCAGATAACAAAAAGATGTAATAGAATAGATGCTCTAGTACACATAGAATGCTGGGAGTTCCAATATTAATCGAGCCGGCGAGTAAGCAAAAAGGTAGTTCAAGTAGAGTACTGCAGACAACAGGTAGTAGTACGGGAGTACGAGTACTAGGGGGGGACGGCACTGTCATAGTAGTTTTTCAGACAATTGAGCACTATGTTTTCAACTTCTCCATCTCTTGTATCTGGTATTGATCAAATATAGAATGTAGTGTAGGATTAAGCTCCTGCCAGTAGAAAAGGAATCTCTAGAGAGTGCAAGCTTGGTATTGAAACGAGAGCCGGATGCCTTTTATGCCTCCACAACGAAGTTGCCGAGGCATTTATGTTTTCGGATTGATCGCTGCACCGTGTGTGCGTCGCGTCCGTCCGCCCGTGACCGTCCGTACCGTTACCGGGATCTCGTACTTCGGCGATAACTTGAGAACCCCTGATCGGATTATTGATGTAACTAGGACCTAAGTATGTACTATTGAGCCACGCAATGAACTGATTAGATTTTGGAGCTCAAAAGTCAAAGGTCACGCGGGCCTAAAATATGTGCTGATTCGGTCTGCGTTACCGCCGCGTATAACTGAGAAGCGTCTGGTCGGATTGTCATGTAACTTGGTGAATGTATGTATTATGAAGGAGGCACGCAATGAACTGATTAGATTATTGGAGCTGAAAGGTCAAAGGTCAAGAGTTCAGCCGGGGCAGCTAAAAATAGTGTCCTGATTGGGCTCGTTACCGGCGATAACTTGAAAACGGCCAGTTGATTTTCATAGTAACTTGGTTAAGTATGTATTATGAGCCACCAATGACTGATTAGATTTTTGGAGTTCAAAGGTCACCGGCCTAAAATATGTCTGATTGCGGGCTTGGTTACCGCGCGATATTGATGAGCGGCTGGTCGGATTGATCCATTGTAATTGAGTGAAGTAATGGCCATTATAAGAGCACCTATATAAACTGATTAAGATTTTTGGAGCGCTGAATGAAATGGGGTCAAAGGTCATAGGTACACCGGGCACTAAAATATGTCTTGATTTGGGCTCGTTTAACCAGGTGAAAACTTGAGATAGCGGCCAGTCAGATTATTCATCGTAACGTTGGGTGAAGCATGTATTGTGAGGCCACCAAATGAACTGATATAAGATTTGGAGGTCAAAAGGTCAAAGGTCACCGGGCCTTAAATATGTCTGATTTGGGCTCGTTACATAACGATAACTTGAGATCAGGCTGGTCAGATGAAGTATGTATTATGAGGCCCAATGAACTGAATTTAGATTTTGGAGCCTGAAAGGTCAAAGGTCAAAAGGTCACCGGCCTAATATTTGTCTGATTTGGGCTCGTTACCGCCAGGTCGATAACTTGAGAACGGCGCTGTTGAATTTCATGTAACTTGATGAAGTGGTATTATAAGGCATCATAAAACCGATTAGATTTTGGACTCAAAGGTCAAAACGTCACCGGGCATAAAATATGTCTGATTTTAGGCTCGTTTACCGCCATGATACACTTGAGAATGGCCAGTCAGATTTTAATTGTACTTTGGTGAAGTTATGTATTATGAAGGCATGTCCAATAAACTGATCAAAATTTTGAGCTCCAAAGCTGCACCGCGCCGGTAAATATGGTCTGATTTGGGCTCATTACTAGTGATAACTGCGATGTATAGACTGGATCCGATTTTGAACTGTAAATTTGGGAGAAAGTATCTTAATATAAGGCACCAATTTACTGGACGTCGATTTGGAGTTTGAAAGGTCAGTAGATCAAAAGTCACAAAAGGCCTCTATGTCCGAATGACCTCATTGTCATGATAATTTAAGAAGCTAGCTTAAATTGGATTTTACTAGTAACTTGAGTCAAGGGTCACATGGCCTTATGCTTATTCATTAAATTGGTCTTTGCAACCATGGTACTGGAAGCTTTTTTGAAATTCCATCAATTGGATGGAAGTGCGGACTGCGGAAGGCCATATCGCCATCGACTGCGCGCAGATCGAACTGCTCTAGTCTTATCTGGTGTAAAGGAGTGAGGCATACACCTTCAAGGTCTGAAGCGTGTTTATAATTGTGTGTATTTTGTAAACTACTTGAAGCAGTAGGTGCTCTCTTGTTAGAAGAGGAAAATTAAGCCTTTCAATCTTGCTTCTTGATCCTAGGATAGATAGAGCTGGCATGACACTAATTTTGTGGAATAAAGTCAAAATGTATATAGTATATGGGTTGGTGAGTGAAGGCGAAGGATTCCAATCTATTGAATACAGGCATTACTCATGATGATTTATCGAATCATATCCTGATTATAGGCTAAACATAACGAACCGATGGATCTCACTATTGAACAGAACCAGAACCCAGAGACCAGAACTACAAGCAAATGCGTTATGCACACTAATCTTACTTCACTGTTATCTGGCAGTGTAAGGAACAATTTCGCCAGGTCATAGTAAAACAAGTGCTCAAGGTAAAGACAGGTATCAACCACTCATCATAGAGTATTTTCTAGCGTGCACTCTAAGTGAGGTAACGATATACGGCCATGGAAAGACAAAAGCAGGTTATGAAGAAGAGTTAAACTCACGTTGTATGTCGATGCTGATTAGAAATTAAAAGGCCTTTTGAATATTAATATTTCAAATGCTTTTGAAAATTGTTTGATGTCCGATGAGGACATTTACAGGGAAGAAACATCATTCATCATCCTTGTCAATCTATTCTCTAGCCGAAAATAGAATTAGAACAAACGTACAACCTTATACACCGCCATCACAATCTAAGGAATAGTCCACAGAATTCTAGAGGTGGCATCTGCTCTTGCAAATTACATGTATAACATCCTCATCAAGCTTCTGAGTGGCAAGCTGAGGAAGATTCGTTCTGTACTCGGTATAATTTAACCATTACTGAAGATGTTTGCAAATACTATGTTTGGAAAACAAAAAAGTTATTTTTTCAAGCTACTCTCCATTGTGCACTAGTGGACTAATCAGATCTGTGGCCATCGACAGTGTTCGATAGACCTGCGCCGATTGTATTGCTGTTTGATGATCAGGAACATCTGCATCTCCTTTGGCAGAATCAGTTGTGGCAGAGGCTGGCCCTCTCAAGGAAAGGACAAGTATATCAATAAACGTTGGTTTTACTGTGCACTTCATTAGAAGTCGCTTTGCTGCTTAGTTGGTCTATTGAGTAACCTGTGCAATCTACTAGAGGGATAGCAACTTTGATGGTAGGCACCATCTACATTCTCATCAAAAGAACAATGGTAGCTTTTACAATAAAAAATGAATTTGTCAGCATAATTATGTGGTAACACAATCAATAAGTGGCATACCCTTTTGAAGCACACGCTTTGTCCTAACAGTAGACGTTGTAAAAGTTGTACTAACTAAATGCAAGCATATGTTATGTAATCATTGTCTTTTGGGTCTGACTGATATTATTTTAATGAATCTCCCAAAGAGCATCACCCAAATTACGTCCTTGTTTGGCTCTGTAAGGAAATCCCCAACATTATCAAATAAGGTTGTAGGTAGACCGCAAACATTTGTATTTAAAACAAAGTTAACTGATCTATGCCTAGCCTTTCTCGGGTGGTGACAACTGTTATTCGTTGAAAGCACGTGTGGCGCTACATGGCCTGGATCTTCAGCGATAACAACAACTATCGTGGATGCCATGTTGACTGGATTGTTTTCTTCTTTAAAACAAGTAATCACATCACCATGAAAGCATACATAGTACGGGAAGCTATTTGGCATATTATGTAAAATTGTTTTCTTAACGATTTGCCTAAGTTAATTGTTTGATTTTGGTGTAAGGTGGACAATAGAGATACAAATTGTGATCTTTCCTATTGTGAAAGCTCATTTGCATATTCTGCAAAATATTTTTCATGATATTTGAGTATTTGCGAGTGCATGTATTTACTTATTCAAAATACATAAAATGATTTTCATACATACATACATTACAATAAAAAGCAAACTCGCAGTTTGTAATTCATGGCACGTTCACGATATTATGATTTGTATAGCAATATAAAGGAATTAACAATACAAAATGAAATATGGAATATTGGCAATGAATATCACTCTAGAGTATCCATTGAGTTACGTTGATATTGTGAACATAGACTTTAAACACATTTCTTGTGTTTAATCGGCGGATGGCTTACATGCAAAGTAAGGTAAAAATATAATTCCTTTTAACGATTGAAACTAATTTGCAATATTAATGCTAATTAAACTACAATTGTTTACTATTAATGAGTCTATTGATGTCTTTGGTATTAAAAAAAGATATGTTTTGACAAAAAAAATCTTTAATTTTTGGCTGCAAAATTTTGGGAAAATTATCAATTTTTCTTGTAACTGTGAAAGCTAATTTTGCATATTATGGGAAATTAGACACTTTCCATGCTTGATTTGGGGGATTTTTAATAGTATGGTGATTAGGAGACCTTACTGATATCATGGCGGCTTGAAACAATTCTATTTGCAATTAGTGTGGGCTTTAGCCCCTTATATACGCTACATTGACGATGGCTATTTAGCTCATAGACTATATAGGCACCACGGTCCGCGCTTTGGAATACCCTAAGCCGACATCATAACATTGCGGCTTCCGCATCTATTCTTCAAAAGCCGTAATGAAAAAGTAATCTGCCTTTCACAATAGCAAATCATTGAATGAAATCAATCTCACAAATAATTTGGCGATTTTCCTTCAAATTTCAATACTCTGTTTAACATGAGTGAACTTATTAATAATTATTTTTTTTTTTTAAATATAACATAAGAGAACAAACATTAAATCAAAAAGAGGAGCTTGCGGATACATATCATCGATTTTATAAACTCATACCGTGCATAACTCAATAACCAGTAACCTTGCACTGCACTCTGCACGCACCACGCAGTCACGAACACAATAATCAAACATACTAGCCTTAGACACTTATTACAAATTCTTCCAAACTTTTTAGAATAAAAGTTGACATCCATATCTAGTATTATTATCCATGTAAGCTCGCATCTCTTTGGGGCCGCTATCTTGATCAAGCAAGCCAGCTTATGATAAGTTGGTACTTCTGCATTTCAAGTTCTTCCGAATCAAAATGAAACATGATAAATAATTTCCACAGTCGACAATAACCAGGTTGTACTTGAATTTGCAACTTGCTTTCTTCTATCTGCCCGAGATCGTTATTATCGTAACACTGTAATATGGTAATGAAACTATTTTCAAAATGAAATTAATTAAAGTATTGATACTTTCCGTCGAGCTTAAAATGAATCGTTTGTTTCAGTATGTCAAGTTAGTCATTATGTCTCGTATTCGTCCTTATACATTTCAATTGATTGCCAAAGTGTCTTTGTTTACTGGAAATTTATAAATGATATTGTAAATGAATTCATGGACAGTTCGTATATATTATTGAAACTGAATAAATTGCAGAAAATATCTGGCCGCACACAAGATATGCAACTCATGTAGTCATTAGAAGATGAATAACGCCTTAAACTTCAGCATTTATCAAAAGAAAGTAAATTGTCATCAAAAAATTTGAGATGCACAGGTTTGTATTCATCCCAATGGCAACGAAGTGTCTCTGACATGGTCTTATGGATATATAATGGATACATTACAAGTAAAATCTATTTCTTTTCTTTGAAAGTATGGAAATGAAAAATGCAATTCTGCAAGCTACAGCTCCTCAGGGGGAATCAATTCTATAACAAAACATAAATGGTTTTGTAATTTTCTTTTGCAGATTGTAAATTGTGTGTTTTACCCATTGCCTACGGTTAACATTTGATAATATGTGACCCGCCAACGACAAATGGACACAAGTCGGCGGGAGGTCATTTTTGAGATATTGGCATAATCTTTTTCTCGCATATATTCAGCTTTAATTTAGTATATAAATTAACGTATAAAAGTATTCCATGCTGAGATTATCGGGTATTAAACGAGAGAATGTTGTGGTTTGAGCATTCTTTGATTCGAGAAAACCGCCTTGAAAGATTAACATCCGTTCGAGTCGGCGATCAAAAGATGCATCATATTTTCAACAGACCGTGCTGAGGGCCCCGTAGGGCAACCAATGTTCGCTCGGCGTACGTTAGTAAAAGCCACGGCCGTGATTGGTCCGTCTAAGCGGCTTACAGTAATTATGCATTCAGCAATCAGAATGCCCGCTCGAACTCTTTCAGATTTTCAAGTAGGGCCCTACAGTATCAGTTTCTCGCAACATATATGCCTGTGAAATCTCATCATACAAATCTAACCTAACGTTTTGAAGATATAAAGACGGGCATTTTTCAGGGCGACAAATATCGGTACTTTCTAGTATTCGAAAGTCTAGTGGCATTTTAAGGCACCTGCAAATCCGACAGTGGCGTGTTACCATTGATATTAACAGGATATTTCTTTTTTGCCTGATGCAGTGAAGCTAATTTCTGAAAAGGACTTACGAGTACTAATGAAATAATGTTAGTATAAAGATACAGAAGTTTTGATAAGCGACAATCACCATGGCGATCATGTTCATTATTTACATTTCATTATTCCAGTTCTTTCGTCAAGCTACTAACTTTTAATGACCAAATTCCAATTCAGATCACTATGCATAAACACACCAAACACGCCTTGAAGATAAAAAAACCTGACGAAAATCCGCGCGCTGTAATTCTTGTAAGCGAACAATAAAATGGTTGAGAATATTTCTGAAAAAGTTCAATAATTAATACAACGGACACCCGTCATTTAACATTACAGCAATCCATACAGTTATAACTGGTCGATTTTTTAAATTTTTTTAGTATTGCTGTTTAATCTTCATGTAAAAAAGAACATCCTGGGTAATATGAAAAGTTATTATGGGTAGATTGTGTGGTGTAAAATCAAAATATATACTTTTAGGTTATTGGCGATATGATGTTTAAGCCAATAGTAAGAAGAAAGAATATGGTTTTGCTTAATAGGCGCGACAAGAGTTTAAAAAATGAACCAGAGTCAATAAAAAGGTCGGCTGCGGCAATCCTAGTAAATGAAAGATCACTACGTGATCTTGTTTGGGCAATGATTGTTTGAAAATAAGAACGGACTGACAAGAAACTTTGCATTATGCAAGACAACATAATTGTACAATAAGTTTCAGTTGCTGGCATCAACTACACATGATCTGTTGCGATTCTATTGTGGGGGAAACAAAAGTAATACCGGCTTAACAACCGCATTCGCGTTCTAAACAGAATGGACGAGAGCAGCTTTCTATTCAAGCAAACTTGGTAAATTAGGATGCGTCACAGTAGTTTTGGAATTAACCAGTCTTTAAAGACTCGTAAACAAAAGGACAATCATGTACAAGCGTGGGATTTCTATTGTTGCCGTGCAGTGATTGGAATTCAAGATGCGCGTGTTTCAATATCATTCATACGCAAATCGACGCGTTTTTCGTCTTTGGCGTAAGGGCTTTCTGTATACACGAAAAGTTGTAATGATTAACGAAATAAAAGTGTCTGTTAATTAACGGCGTCGCCTTCTGTGTTCCAGGGAAATGTTTGAAATAACAATAATCAATGGACATGGCTATTTGCGACCGTATTGACGTGAATGGATATTTAAAATATATCTCGAGTGGCAGACACACGTTTTCCCTTATTTTTTTTTTTTAAGTGTGTGTACGTGTATTTGTTTAATGCTGTAGCGTGTATGCATGTAATGGCGTGCTGGTATCGTGTCGCTTGTTATATCCATTTCGCGCGTTTTCACATTGTAGATCTTATGGCCGTGATCTTCCAAAATACCAAACACATTGTAAACTTGTAATTTCACGTCACATTTATCTAATAATGATGGATATTGAAATTACGCAAAATCTCAGTGATACTGTTAGAAAAATATAAATAATTTTTATTAGTGCAATCGTCTTAAAATGCGAATTTACAGTTTCCTCTTTGTGAATGACAGAATATAAGAACGTTAGTTTGATTTCATTGGGGATCGTTGTTTGGAAAATTTTTTTTGATTTTAAAAACAAACTAATTAATAACTATTCAGGGAACAAGTGGCCTTATTTCATTTTTTTGTTAATCTGAGCCTCTATATTGATATCACATTCGTGTAGTTGTGTAATTGATGCAGTCCATTATACTCTCTCACTCATTTCAGTTACGGCTTCGGCAGCAAGGCCAAATAACGTTACATTGTACAGCAAAATTTGCAAAGATTGGACATGATTTTAGGTTATTGAGGTCTGCAAAGAATTTAAAAAAGACGTGAGCTGAATAAATAAAGATAAAATTAAGCATACTGCACGTAATGAAGGGCAATTTAATATTTATGGCGTTGTTGCAGCATGACTTTATGTGAAATGTCACTACATGTATCGCACAGTTTGAGTAGTAAAGATTCAATTTACTCTTTAAGTTACATGTTCTTTCGTTTTCTTATACAACGTCCCATTAAATGTATGGTGTGTTTTAGGCAAAGCAGTAAAAAAGCGTTTTCTGCAAAATGGAAACAAGATGTTTTTATTAAAGATAGAGTGTAGCAACAAATTGTTGCTTGTATCCTGTCACGAATTATTTGTTTAGACAGTAGGCATAAAAATTGATTAATAAAAACCGTATGCATGGAAGAAGAAAAAGAAAATGAAGGAAATGAAAAAGATTAAAGAGAAAGTGAGTACATGCAGCAGATGCATGTTATAGGTTGGAGAAAAAGAAATGAAGAAACGGGAAGAAGAGGGGAAACACGATATGGACCCCACTTTAAAAATAGTAACATTAAGCACTTACTATAATTAGAAATTCATAATTGGTGCATGACATGAAATTTATCAAAATGAAAATTTATGGCTATTGTAAAAGGCCGCATTGTAGACTTTCACAGCAACGTTCAAGCTACAAGTGTCATGTTGATGTATTTTCCATGGTTTGTCATACAGAAAAGTCATGTGTGAGTACACACATTGTTTTATACTTCCTTATTCTCCTTTGCTTCGCCCGTATATATTGATTCATATTACATCATCTGTGAGATTTAACAAAATACTCTTAAAACTAGAATAAACTGTTTTACTAGCACTGTATAAAATCTGTTTTAGCATTAAAACGCATTTCTAAAAAACATTTGTGCTATCACTATTGTAAACATGTTCGAGGCTAAATGTGTGTATTAGTCACTAGACATCCGTGTCCAATTTTTAATCATTAGGTGTTAATCATGAACATTTTCTAGACACATGTCATTTCTAAGCACTAATGTTTAAATACTACACAACTTTTAGCAGCATTAGTGCTGTCAAGACTACATAGAATAGCTGAATAATGCTCGACCTGAACATTTTTGGCATTGAACATATTGATAGCAAAATGCGTAACGGGCGATAGACATGAAACAAATCAGTATGGAGGGCTTTATGATTATCATGAAGCCCTTTCTCTTGTTTGTGCGTTTCAATTATGTGAGATGCCGTCTGTGTTGTAATTGTATTTGTCTATTTAAATACGACACCACTTGCCTGCAGCCAAAAACTCCTCTTCCGCAAATCTGCATTAAAACACAAGTACTGAAAAATGCATTCATGTAGCATTTACATAAGACATTACAAATATTATAATCTAAAAGCAAAAAGAACACATAACTAAATACAATAACAACGATCAAAATAACGAACAGTATAAAGTCATGAAAGACCAATATTGTATTGCAACATAAAAACGCAAATTTAAGAGCTAAACTTTCACAACACTTTCACAGCACTATACTGTATGAATTGCCGTCAAAAGTTAAACTATAAGATAATCATGAAATGCGGGCCCAACATTTGGGCATATTGCCGTCTTGCGGATAATGATTCTGGAAGTTCATTAAGATGAACATTTTGTGCACGATTTTCTATGGAGACTTTTACGACCGATAAATGGCATGGATTCTGCATGGGCAAGTTTTAAGTCAAGGAGGGTATTGATGGCACGTCGCAGCTAAATAGTGTGCCTGGCGTTCTAGCTTCGGAACGGTATTGTTTGGAAACAATAGAGTTTCTTATTGTGTAGCGCGAGCAAGTCAATGTGATGAACTCAGTCTTTTATGTTAATGCAGATTAATCTAGAAATACACAGTCATGTCTCCATTGAGAGCGCTGAGATCAGTACTTGTCCATGTACTTCTGAGTCGCACGTTTTCTTTCAGTATAGAACGTTGAATGCATTTAATGCGATCAAATTAAAGTTCGAAATATAACAATACACGCAGCACACACAAAACACACACATGACACAAACAAACACACAAACAGTGAAAATGAAATTGAATATCGTTCTCGCATTTCGTAAGAAACTAAAGCTGGATGCATGTTGTAGATGCATGGCCAATTTGTTTCATTGTGGCCGCGATCAACGTCATCTAAATTCTTGGTAAAATACATGTATAATGGGCAACAGAACCACGGGTATGAATCATGAAAAAGTGCACATTCAGCTAAACTTCGGGGTTTTCCAATGCAAACAATTTATGGTAAGCTTGTTAACTTTTTGCAGCGAGTTGTTCTGAGGCTTGCAGGCCCACTGTTTTTGCTCGGCAGGCTATTGCGTTTGGCAATCAATAACAATCTCAATAAAGGCGCTGTGTATGAAAGTTTATCACACTAAATTCAGAATAAACAAAATTTAAACGTACTATCTTGCTTTCATGATACACAAGAGATGCAGCAAATAAAAACCGATGTCAATAACAGCGAAATACGCATTGAGTAACCACACACAGCAGGTAAATAACGCAGTGATGTACAAGGGAGTATGTAAATTAGCATTCCTGCGAATGACGCAATCAGCATTCACCAAACGTTGCTAATGGGCGGAGCCTATTCCACAGCGGCTCCGGATGCTGACTTTTTCGCACTCGTTTTCTGAACAGGGGGGCGGGCGAAAAAACTGCTCCAGAAAAAAGACACTTTTTATGCTTATCTTCAGCCATTTCACTCCGAAACTTCTACATGATGATAGATATAGACTTTAGACTTTAAAGACAAGTTAAGATACTGAAAAAATGCATCAAGTTGCCAACCAATTTTGAGCTTTAGACACGATTTTCTCGGCTCGACATCCGACTTGTGGTCTCAGTTTTGTCCGTGCGGGTCAGCATATTACTTTACCAT
>JZLH01S0222640.1:11182-54588 GCA_001188425.1 Eucidaris tribuloides
CAGATACGCACGGTGTAGTTGTGTTTTGAAGATTTGGGTAATGTTGTGTCTGTTCATATATGAAGATGGATGCTTGTGTGTGTGTTGTTGTTTTTAGTGGACACATGTCAATCGATGTCGCGATAATCGTGGATGCTTTAGCAAGAAACGCGGTAATGATAGAATGGTGTGTTTCTGACTTTTATAGGCAAAAGGTTGACTTTTAGAAGGGTCGCCACTTGTGATTTGAGTGCCCTCTACAAGGCTACCGGGTTATTAGAATGAAGTCTTCCTCAAATTTGGCCTAGTAGGCAGAAATGCATGTTGATGCATCGAGGGATGCATCTTGCAATGTGTATATCTCTATGTTGAATTTGGTGTGGCATTAATGTCTCATACCATAGATCTTGCAGCCCGCCAAAATCGTTGAAGATTCAGAAGGGTGTATCGAAGTTAAGGGCTAATGTATCTGTAAAGATTTCATAGAATATTTTATGGCCTTCGCAACAGAAGTGCCGGAGCATTGATGTTTTAGTTTCCGTCCGGGTGTGTGTGCATTTGCATTGTGTATCTGTCCATTACTGGTTCATCCGTATACGGCGGCTAGGATGATAAGGGAATGAACAGCACCCTCCGCTGTGTGGCAGTCGAACTGCTCAAGGAGGGATAGGTCTACTGAGGTATATTGTCATCTAACAACAATTCATGAATATTATTTTATTAATACGACTTAGTTCATTTCGGGGTTGTCCCTTTGAAGCCTTGCTGCTTCGTTACTACCCCCGATTTCCAATATTATTACGTTTTCATATCTGTATTACCGTATACTTCATTGAAATTTTTTCAGTAAGCCTATTGTATATATTGTATATTGTAATATTTTTTGTATTAGTTTTATGATGTGTGGAAAATAAAAAAATTGAAATTGAAAATTAACACAAATGGGTGAAAGTTTTCATTAAATAATGTATCATCCACGTTTAGAAAGTTGATGACCCCGTTCTTAAACTATGTCAGATATGTAATACGCTCATCTGCTGTAGTTAATTTACCTCTCAGAAAGACCCTCACCGGTTCAGTCAGGCCAGTATAGCACCCAGGAGCTGCTACGACTCACTCGATGGCCAACCAAGAGCCAGGACTCATCCCGACTCTTGACGCCTGTCCAAGGACCTCAACCTGCGTGACACTCGACGTGCGCTGATACAGTTCGTGAGAGGCGCACTTGGAGAAATCTCCTGATAATTTCAACTGCATTCACTGCTTCAACTTTCAGCAACATGTGAGATTCTATTAACACTCTCGCTACCATTGCAACTAGTGCTGGGCAATATTTTGATAATATCAAAATTTTACGATGTTGAAAAAATATTGGAATACTTGATAATGATCTCATGATTATTTCAAAATAATGCTGGAGGCATGATATGGCCCAGAATATCGATGATTATGAAAACCTAATTGGGTAAATGCATGCATTGCACTGGGGGGGACCAAGAAATCCCCATAGCTTTAAATACCCTGCATACGAGTGCTACTGCCTGTAATCATACAGGTAGAAACAGGGAGGTGGGAATAAAAGAGAAACCGCCATGCTGTTCAGCAATCAAACTTGTGGTGTACAGAGCAGTAGTGCATTTAGTGTAATTATCAACAGATATACAAACTCTGTCAACACACTGCCCACCAAAAATGTTATTATTTTATAAACAATAGCACCATGAATCTTCCGATCTAGTTACAAGAGGGTCTACAGAAAGCAACGTTGTTTTGATCACGTTTTGGTAACAGCCCTACAGGGCACACTGTCAATTCAAGCCTAAGATAGATTTATGGTTATTCATCACAAATGTGTTTTTCAACTTAGGCGATATATCCTGCTATCAACGATATTTTACCCATGGGGTTGCCATAGGGTTTATAACTCAGAGGGTTTTAGGGTTTGTAACTCAAGAGTAAGGTTGTCATAGGGTTTATAGCTCAGAATAGGGTGAGGGTAAAGTGTTGGGTAAGGGTAAGTATTTAAAACTTGAGATTAGTGTTAGGGTATGCAATTGTCACTGGAGTATGTCTCGCCCGAGCAAATGTCATGGAATCAACTAATCTCTGTAGATTTTTCCATGATATTCTTAGTGTGGTTCTGTCAAGGTTAAATTTGTTTGTTTTGTTAGACCCTTGCTTGTAGAGCAAGAAGTACTCAAGTCCAAAATATTGATTATTGATTTTAAGAAATCTTTAATCGTTAAGACACCAGTTTTCATAAAATAGGCTTGCATTATGGTCTTAAGCAATGCCATCAAATTTGAAGGAAAATTTCAATTGACTGTGACCTGTATGAAATTTCAAAAACTTTGAAAGGTGATATCTCAAAAGTGGTATTATGTGACTTAAGAACTTCTTCCACTACACTCTTCAATTGAAGCTCTGCAATATTAACTTGTGTCTGTAACTTTTGCAGTAATAATAATCTATGTATTAACTTGTTGCAGTTTGCCAGCATGTGTCGTAAGATGAAGCTGAAGGAGGACCTCAACCATTATCGCTATCTGTTGTCGGACCGCAGTCTGCAGCTTTTACCGGAATATCATCAACGCATCCAGGTAAGGACTATGGCTGATATGGCAATTCTGTCTTAAATGACCATCACACATTGGGTGATTTCAAGTTCGGTGTAACTGGTTTCCATTTGATAACTTCAGTAATTTTCAACAGATTTTCATGAGATTTGGTTCGAAGGTACATGATATCAAAATATAGCCCATGTCTGATTTCAGAGTGTGTAGCTCAAAGGTCATAGCTCAGTAAATGTGAAAATTGCTATTTAAAGGTCGTAATTGTGCATATCCGAAAATATGGTTTCCTTTTCATAACTTTTAGAGATGTCAGACAGATTTTCATGATATTGAGTATGAAGGTACATAGTATTAAAATACAGCCTGAGTATGATTTTGAATTATGTAGGCCAAGAGGCAAAGTTCACAGTTCATTAAATATGTGTATAATATAGGCTATTTGTACCGGGCGAGGGGATGCTATGCTTTCTGTTGTCCTTGTTGACTTTGTGTTGGGTCTTTCGGTTGGCAGAGCTAACATGCGTATGTGTGTGTTGACTATGGAGAAGCTTCACTGTGCGATGCAAACCGCTGAAAGTACCTTTTCCCCGCCAATCGTGTCATTTACCTTAAACGTTGAATTGGTGATACATAGACCTCTCACACTCACATTCACTGCAGGTTTTGAGGGAATTGAACCACATCGACAAGACCAACACCATCCAGTTGAAGGGCCGCGTGGCCTGCGAGATCAGCAATCACGAACTTCTCATCACGGAACTCGTCTTCCAGAACATCCTGTCCATGTTCCAGCCCAATGAGATCGCAGCCCTCCTGTCCTGCATGGTGTTCCAGGAGAGGAGGTGTAGCGAGCCAGAGCTGACGGAGAACCTTGAAAATGTAAGTATCATCTTTCTTATGCCCCCGCAGATGAAGTCTCGAGGGGGCATAAATTGTTGCACCTGTCTGTCCGTTCTCCTCCCCTCCCCCATTGGTTTCCGCACAATGACTTTAAAAATGTTTGATGGATTGTAAAAAGTTTTGGTGGGTAGGTAGATCACACTTAAATACAGGTCAAGTTTGAATTTGGAGCATGCAGGTCAAAGGTCACAGGTCATATATGCGAGTTGGTTTCCACACGATATTTGACAGATTTTGAAAGTTTTTGATATGTAGGTAGATGACACTAAAATACAGGTCTATTTCAAATTCGGAGCCTCCAGGTCAAAGGTCACAGGTCACATCATGCAAATTGGTTTCCTCATGATCAATAAGAAATGCTAACTGATCGCTTTAATGTGGTGTCTGTGTTATGTGGACACAGCAAATTTCTAGGTTTATATATGCCTTTGCATTGAAAGTGCTAGAGACATTAGAGACATTATGTTTTTGAGTTGCCTGTATTTCAGAGCAAAGACTTTAGCAAACATACATTCTAAAACAATTTTACATCATATTATGATCCACTTTTAATCCTGGTAACTTCCTTTTAAAGTACTTATGAAAGGTTACTGTAGACATTTCAGCTAATGCACACATACTCTGGAATAATACACGATTCTTGTAATATCTCAACAACTGTTGGTGAAATGGGCTCAAGATTTATTGTTCTGGAATGACCGCATCAATACTTTTTGACATGAAACTGCACATTAATCTCAGTTTAACAAATCATAAATTCAGTTTGCTATAAAAATTTAATGAAATAAATGCAATTTGTAAATATGAATTTGTTATAAGTATGCCCACTTGTTGCCATTAATTAATTACGTGTTTCATTTCAATGAAAGCATACTTATTTTACTACTTTAAATGAATATAAAAAAAACCCTACCTCCCTTGGATAAATATGTTGTCTCAACATGAGCAATTTTTTCCCCTCAGGGTGTGAAAAGGATAAAGGAGGAAGCACTGCGTATCGGAGAACTCCAGCATGCCTGTGGGGTGCAGATGCCTGCCGATGACTTTGTACAACAGTACCGCTTTGGTCTGACACAAGTCGTCTTTGAATGGGCAAGGGGCATGGTAAGAAAGCCAGATGTTTTTATGCCTCCGCAACGAAGTTGCCGCAGGCATTATATTTTCGGGTTGTCCGTCCATTACCGAACTGATTAGATGTCCCAGGGCCTAAAATATATCTGATTTAGGCTCATTACTGTGATAACTTGAGAACGGCTGATTGGATTTTGATGTAACTTGGGTGAAGTATGTATTATAAGGCACCAATGAACTGATTAGATGTTGGAGTTCAAAGGTCAAAGGTCACCAGGCCTAAAATATGTCTGATTTGGGCTCATTACCGTGATAACTTGACTATGACAGGTCCGATGTTGATGTAACCTGGGAGAAGTATGTAAAATAAGGCACCAATTTACTGATTCGATTTTGGAATTGAAAGGTCAGAGGTCAAAGGTCACAAGGCCTCATACATATCTGAATTGAGCTCATTGTCGTGATAATGTAAGAACTGCTTATCAGATTTTACTGTTACTTGCTCAAAGGTCACATAGGCTTATTCATCTCATTGGTCTTGCTACCATGGTAACTCGAGGCTTTTCACATTACATCAATTGGATGGGAGTGCAGACTGCGGAGGCATACCCATCGACTGTGCGCAGTCGAACTGCTCTAGTTCTTGTTGAATTCTGCAGCTGGTGAACTGTTTTTGTTAATTTTTACACAAGTTATATTTGAATAGGCAAGGGGTATGGTAAGCAAACCAGATATTTACCTGTATATTTCTGCAACTGCCGAAATGTTTATGTTACCTTTATGGCGATACATTGCTCTTGCCATACATATTTGACCATGTTGACTATTTCATAAACCATTAAGTTTTACAGTGTCAGGTCATGGATATCAGAAATTGTAATGTAGTAGTAGTAGTAATCCAGGTTTTAAATCCGGTTTAGTCCCCGAACTACGGGGGTGGCCAGATTCACCTCGCACTCACAGAAATCACCCTCACCCCCTCCCTCCACTTTACTCTATTTGACACATCCTCCTCCCTCAACCCAATTCTCCTACTCTCCTCCACCACCTGCTTCTTCCTTGTCTTCTTCGGTCGCCCCCTTCCCCTCTGACCAGCCACCTCAAACTCAAGCGCCCTTCTCAAAACATGATCAACATCCCTCCTCAACACATGTCCATACCAGCGAACTCCGTTCACCTTCGCCATCTGATCCACCGACTCTTCCAAACCCAACATCTGCATCAAACCCTCAGTCTTCTTCCTGTCCATCAGCTTCACACCACACATTGCTCTCACCATTGCTCTCTCAGTCCTTCTCAGAATCCCCATCTCATTTTCACTCAAACACCACATTTCACTCCCATTCAACATCGCCGATCTCACACAACTCCTCTAAACTAATCTTCTATCAAGTATTAAAGTACACTTTTGTTGATAAAAGTTTGTGTAAAATGGTATATGTATGTTATGGTTTAAAGCCTTTATCAATATGAACAAACATTGCTCTCAAAATTGAAATTAAGGGTATGGACTATTTTAAAAACAACAGGCAATTTTGAGTATGTATCAGGCCTAAATGTGACTTTGGCTTTGAAGTCTTAATTTGAAACATGAAGTCATTCTTTTGTATGTGTATTGATCAGTGCCCCAATGAAATTGGAAGCCTGCACATTTTATTTGTTGCTACAGCCGTTCGCGGAAATTACAGACCTCACAGATGTGTCAGAGGGCATCATCGTGCGAACGATCCAGCGACTCGATGAAGTGTGCCGTGACGTACGGAATGCGGCTCGCATCGTCGGAGATCCCATCCTCACCAGTAAAATGGAAGAGGCCTCTCAGCTCATCAAGAGGGATATTGTGTTTGCTGCAAGTTTATACACACAGTGAAATTCACTTAAAGGTCCACTGTTGACAAGTGGAAAAGCGCCCTCTTTTGATCTGATGTAAAGTGAGGGCCGTAATGTCTCCTACTGTAATGCAAAGTAAACAGCCTTGGTTCTGTGGTAGAACTCGGCACTCGTTTTTCCCCTGTGCAGTCTGTACACTGTTTTATTGCAACCGTGCATGTATTCCTGAATATGTGACTGTATTTTAAGACTAGCTTTCCATCCTTTCAGCGATTGAATTACTACTTAGCAAGGGGCTCTTTAAAGATTGATTCCAGGATTTGCAAGTCCATCACTTCCCTTCATTGTCAATACCAAACGGTATTTTAGTACTTACAAAATGGTGTGTTGAAAGCTATGCCATGAACAGCATGCATTCCATCCTGTATTTCAAGTATAATCATAATAGAAATTGAACTAATATAAAGCTATGAAATAAATTTGGCTGTCCAAGTGATTGTGACAGTAGTTGTTTTAACCCATTGGAAACTAAGAACAAGATATATTGGGCTGGGGTCTGTGGAGAATGGGTGTTATATGGAAATCAAATCAGCTCCAACAAGTTAACAAGGTGGAAGCATTCAACTACAAAACTTTCACACCGTGTATTTGATTGAAGTATCATTTCAAGCCAAAATTGGGGACCACACTCAAAGCTAAAGCCCTTTATTATGAGCTATTTTTACAAAATTGTTTTGAAAGGTACAGAATGAAGCCTAAGAAAATGTCCATAAATAGCAAAGTGGTATCTTCCAGATTATTGTGATTACTGTTTGCCTTTGGAAGATACCACTTGAAATATATATGGAATAATAATTCTCTTAGTCCAGAAAGGTCGATAATGTGAATGAATCAAAAGTTTTCCCAAGGGTTGTAGTCTTGACAATGAAATTCATTTATATTTGGAACAAGTTTACTGCAGCTTACATGTAATATTATGAATGATTGCATAATAACCTCATTATTATCAGTTGGCAATCATTCGGATTCATATTTCATATTCTACATGTGTGATCATCAAGCCACAGCTTCATTATAATGAAAGCATGTTGAATAAATTAATAGATATACATGAATAAATGTAGATTAATGGATAGAATAGAAAGATGGATGGTTGGGTAGATGAATGGGTAGATAGATAGGTAAGTATATTAGATGAGTAGATGGTTTTATTGAGAGAAATGTGTAAAGGATGAACTGAAAACATGTTTTGTTAACTGACACGCATCTGTGAATTGTAGAATACCTATGTTTTGTGTATGTGACATATTTTTGGCTCACAGAGCAAACAAATCTGAACCAAAAGGGTTTAAGTACAATGTACTGTCATGAATGTAATATTTTTTTTATGATAGTTGGATTCCAGAATGTGCATTAATGGTTTGAATTTTATTTCAATTTCAATAATTTGTAATTTGACATTATGTGTCTTTTATGTGTGTGCACTGCACCAGGTCCTATTATACGACAGTATGTGCTGCTGATAAGATTTATAAAACTTGTCAAGATTATTGAGGTTCAGAATGTGCATTATTGACTTCAATTTTGTTTCAATTTCAGTTATTTTTAAATGTAATTGATAATTTGTTTATTGAATGTATGCAGAGCAAAACATTAATAATGATGTAACAGTATGTGCTATTTTAAAGGATGAAATCTGTGCTTTTAAATCTCTAAGCTGAGGACATTTTGTTATCACTTCATGTGCTACAACAATGTCAACCAATGGGGGTTAGGAACCAGACTGCTTCTGCCTTGGATGGCTCAAACATTCAAATCATCCAATATGTTTAAATTTAGTTTTGAGTTATTGCCACTAAGTGGCATTTTTGTTCTTTAAATACTTTTGTACTTGATCACTTGACTCTATGAGATTTTTATTTATTTTTTTTTTGGTGGGGGGGGGGGGGCAGGGACCTGAGAGGGAAGACTCAGAAGCTACTGTCATCTTCTGAATTCTCCCTACCACATATAGCCGATATCAAGCGATATCAGCTCTCTGTACAGATATCTGGTCGATCGCTCTTGGGATATATACTTCCAGTTTCGGTAAATTGTACATTCAAATGCACGTCAAAAAACACATCATTTTGAACTTAATTTCGTAATATTAATACTTCTTCATACCCAAGCAAACATGAATTGATCATCGACCTGATGAACAATTTCATAGAATGTCTGTGTCTCGGTTAAAGGACTTTATTAGTGAATGAAATGTTCCTAAGAATGGTAAATGAAGGAATGAACTGAAAACCCTCTCTGGGAAAGCCATGAATATTTACCCCATGAGAGAGGAGTGCGCAACCACGCTGAGTCAGAACGCAAACGCTGGTGTGTGAGGACAGCCATTGGCTCCGTTCATGACTTAAATGGAAGGGTTGTTATATGGACGAAGGACTTCAAAAAAAATATTATTCCCGAGATATAAGAAAGATTTTGACATGATTCTTGAGTACTTTGGTGTTTGATGTGTAGCACGCTTGCTTTACCGGAAGTTTATTTCCCAAAATTTAAGGGTCAGAAAATTAGAGTGACACATGCGTTCAGATTTGGAGAGCTATTTGTGATAAGGGGAATGGTTCTGTTCAAGCAGCTGTCTACAGGGGATGGTCATGTTCATCTTTTTTTTTACACATGGGTATTATAATACACTTTTCAAATGTGACCATGTTTCTTTGTACTTTCAATGGAATTGACTAGCAGGGAAATATGTCATCTTGCATTTGAATATTTAAGTATAATGTATTTTATGCTGTTTAATTAAATATAAATTTGCCAGATAAACTGGCTGTGAGCTAAGTAGTAAATGATCCATTCCACAGATGTATTCTAATTCAAATGCCAAAAAATTTGCTTCAATAGAGACCACCCCAACAGCAACCTTGATATACCAAAATGCCGCATGTAATGTCCTATAGAGGGTTCCCATAACAATTTGTGCTGGAGGACATACAATACCAAACTCTAACAATGTACTAAATAATTGTGAAAAAACACTATTATTGTAAACAAATGTATGTTAACATTAGGAACAATAGCAGTAATGCCAACCAGTATGGATTTTTCCAGGGCAGTTCTGGTCTTATTAGAGTTACTAGGCGGTGCGTTCAACAACAAAAACATAGATTAAAATAAGAATAGAACATGAATGACCAAAATAAATGAAACTACCGAACCAAATGCTTGGTTACGGAAGTGATTTGAATGCGATTCCCAAATTGTAATGAAAATGCCGTGTTTACATTCACTGGTCAGTGACGGAACAAAAGGTTTGTTTTATTCATGCTTTTCCTCATAAGAAAACTGTTGGTTCAGCTGTTTCAAGTATTTTTCTCATTCGCGATCTAATCTCATTTTTAGCTCACCTGAGCCAAAGGCTCAAGTGAGCTATTTTTGTCCGTCGTCCGTCGTGCGTCGTGCGTCGTGCGTCGTTCGTCGTGCGTTGTGCGTTCGTGTCACTCTCTCAGCGTGGCAAACTATTTAACATTTCAGCTCTCTGCAAAAATGATGATTGGATTTTGCCCAAACTTGGAGCGAAATTGATCCTAAGGGGTCGCGAGGCATTCAAGGGTCCCAACTGGTAGCACCTGTCCCCCGGGGGCCCATGCAGGGCAGGCCTCTAAAGCGGCCAAAAGTAGGTAGTTTTCAAACATCTTCTTCTCTAGATCCAGGAAATGTAGTTGTTAATTAAGAGCCGCTTTGTGTACTAGATAACTCCATATGTGCTGAATTAATGTTCCTCATGACAATGCCCAGGGTGGTCCCGGTTGGCCCAAGCAGGGGCAAAAGTTTGGGGTTAGCCCTATAGCAATAATTCAACATTACACAATGATTTAGACCCAAACTTCGTGGGAATGTCCTCAGGGGAGTAAAAGAGCGTTCCTGGGATGGTACAGCCAGCCGACCCGCCCCCCCCGGGGGCCCAGGGGCAGGGCCCACTAAGGGCCCAAAACTAGTATTTTCTAACCACAAGCCCATATTGTAACCAAACTTGGGGTGGTATAAAGCATAACAGGGACCCTACCAATGTTATTGGGGGTCAAAGGTCACATAGAGCGGTCAAAGGTGTCAAATGAAGTCAAGTTTGCTTCTTGGTTGGTATTGGCCTTCTTCTCTAGATCCAGAATTAGTTTAGTTAAGCCACTTTGTGTGTAGATACCTCTATATGTGGCTGAAATTAATGTTCCTCATGACAATGCCCGGGTGGCCCCGTTTGGCCCCCAAGGGGGCAAAAGTTTGGGGTAGGGCCTATAGCAATAATTCACATTCACATCAATGGATTTAGACCAAACTTGGTGGAATGATCCTCAGGGAGGAGGAGAAGAGGGTTCCTGGAATGGTACACCAGGCCCCCCCCCCCGGGACCAGGGGGCAAAGGCCCATAAGGGCCCAAACTAGGTAACTTTCTAACCACAAGCCCATTTGTAACCAAACTTGGGTGGTAGATGCATATTAACAGGGACTCAATGTTATTGGGGGTCAAGGTCACATAAGTAGGTCAAAGGTCAAATGTTAAGATACTAGGGCGTGCCTTGTTTTTTATAAAAACGGATGTTAGATATAATTTAACTTGGCAAAATCAGCTATATGGCAAGGGGATGCAAAGTTTTTCAACTGGTTCATTTGGCTACTTGGTGCCTAGATATCAGGCTCGAGCCAAAACTATATGTATAACTGATGTGTTTTCTATGGGTACCATAGAGACGTTTGCGAGACCTCAGGTGAGCGTCCGTGCCCCGCGGGCTCTTGTTTTTTATTATATAACCGCCTAATAACTGTAATAAGACCAGACCTCCTGGAAAAAATCCGTAAGGGTTGGCATCTCTGCAATAGAGAACGAAACAATAGGGGACAAAAACATGGCAAAATAATTATACCCTGCATGGGGGAAAAAAGCTTGCGTCATACAATTTTTTTGTTCATTGTTGAAAGTGGAAAGTGCAAAGTTGACCCCCTCCCCCCCCCCCCCCACCCGTATTAACAAAGTTTAATAGTGTATTTGAGTCACGTTTGTCTTTTGAACGGGTTTGCAGATACAAAATATATCAAAAATGCTTAAAACAATGAACAAAAAAATATTCAGCTTCAAAAATCGAATGGGGGGGGGGGATGATCCCCCCACTCCCAAAGAAATAATGGGGGGGGGGGACATCCCCTGCTTGTCCCCGGGATCGGCACCTATGAAAGTGACATCCATAAGTTTGTGTAAATTATGAAGTTACACAAAGAACTGACTAAACTGCTGTGTCACATGGAAAGTGGGGGAAGTGGATTGTCATGGAGGTGGAGGCAAAGAGAATAGGGCACTGTGATATCAAAAGAGGCATTGAAAGGGCACATGCATGTTGCAATTCTCCATATCGCATATACCCAATATTTGGCGAAATCCTTGAAAAATATAATTTTCATTTCATTTTCTGAATGTGGTAAATAACAACATCATTATTACCTCAACCTGTGGGTGTGTTTACTTACCGGTAATATTTCTCGCTGTAAGGAGGATAATATAGGTTGTGATATGTATTACACAGTATAGTTTCAATAATTTTACACCTCAACTACTTTTTGCTTGCTTATTCAATTGATTTTCAGTTTACTTTCTGTGAATTTGAGCAGAAATTCTGGCAATATATGGTTAGTAAATAAATGGAGAAACTGTGGATATAAATGTTTCATTTATTATTGCCAAATATGAAATAAAACATATATTTTGTATATAAATAAAATGAACATGAATACGATATTGCTAACATGTGTGATTGCTGCTTATATCATTTAGCCTGATGCGACATGTGCTGCTGAGGTAGTAAATTCTCTCTCTTTCTCCCTCTCACCAACACAGACAAACAGACAGACACACACACATGTCCAGGTCGTTAAATGTAGACATTTCCCCTCCCCTTCCTCCTGTTTTCATAAGCAGTCCTATATTCCCTAACAGAGGACATACCTGCCAGAATTATACATGGTACCCAAAGACGAAAGGTGCACGTGTGTGATTTACTACTACTCTCCAACCATGGACAACCTCTTCGCCTGTACACACCTTATGTACAAAGTCTTTTTAAAATGCACTGTTAGTTGATTTCCAATCAATTAGTACATAATAGAAAACGTGGACCATAGATGGTGCCATCGGTTTTTAGCTCGTCTGGCCCGAATTGTCCACAATTTTAAAATGTTTCTTCCTCGTCATTCTGTGTCCAATTTCGAATTGTCCACAATTTTAAAATGTATCTTCCTCGTCATTTTGTGTCCAATTTCAATTCCGTTTGCTTTATACATGTACATGTATATGATAGCACTAGGTGGGAGATTCAAAGCTTCTACACAAAATTGTGAAACTTGTTGAATATTCTAATTCATGCGCATTTGTTGAAAATCACACAAAACATGCTCCATGTTTCAACTGATTTTGATTTAATCTTTCATCTGGTACAGCTGCATGAGGTACACTGATATTCTTTACGGAATTCTGAAATTTTGTCAAAAAATTATGCTAATTCGTGCAAAATTTATTCAAAAATCACAAAACATGATCCATCATTTGTCAACCGATTTTGATTTTTTTCTTTCCATCTGGTAAAGCTTCAAGAGGTACACACACACACACACACACACACACACACACACACACACACACACACACACACACACACACACACACACACACACACACACACACACACACACACACACACACACACACACACACACACACACACACACACACACACACACACACACACACACACACACACACACACACACACACACACACACACACACACACACACACACACACACACACACACATTCATATCTCTAGGGATACAGTTATTTGAAGTTCAAGTTTAATTTGATTTCATTCATATTTACAAAATAAAAGACCATTATTTCCTTTGGTAGAGGCATTATGTACATCCATGAAATTTCTCAAGTACATCCAATTATGCAATTCAAACTGAAAACAATTATACAGTGATTGTATTTAGTTTTTTTCTTAGTGGTCATTGGTACAGGTTTATATTGTTTTAACGAGCCCAATGTCAGTGTCAGCTAGTTCATAATAATAATACAGAGCTCTGCTTATATAGTGCAACAGGTCCGTCCAGTAGACGCTCATGGCGCCGTAAGACAGAAAACAGAAAATTAAACGTCATTTCTTAATTTATTTCTCCTAGGCAGGATATGAACCATCTTACTTCAGTAAAGTTAATGTAACCGGAATGTAACCCATTTTTTTTTTTTTTTAATTGGAAATAAGATTAATCAAATATCAAAATAGGAATAAAACAAGGTAGGAAAACGTCATTTTTAATAAAAAAAAATATTCCCCATACCACTACCAGGCGGTTTTCTCTGACTACGCATAACTCTTTATAATCGTCCATAATGAAATAAGTATGCGAAATGCCTAACCTTAGGCTTAGATTCTAATAACAATATTTTACTGAGAGTCTTGATTTCTTTGGTAGGCCTACCTAGCGGATATGCTGCCGTTCTTCAAAAAGTCTGATACCTGCGATGAACTAACGTGGGCCTTGTTACGGAATGTACGGTCATGACAGTTTTTCCAATGTAACATTTTGACTTTAATTTCTGATTAACATTATTGACCAAACGGCGTTACCTGTAATTGTACGTGAAGAAGTGTGTACGTGACATGTAGATTTGTTTACAAAAAAAATAGTTCGTTGCCCTGTGAAAAGTATCAAGCCCTGCGTGCGCGACAGATGAAATGCGCGCACCATGTATTACAATTGCGAACCATTAAAGGATTGCAAACACTATGTTGTATCAGAAAATTGTAATGCAACATATTGCACGATATATATATTTTTTGCTTCTTGTTCGAAGTACTTTAACCACAAAGTGCGCGTGTTGCGCGTACTGGCGCGTATACGCGCACGTACGCACCGTGTTTGTCATGGCAACGCGCGCATGTTAAATTTTGTAGGGTGAACAAACTTTTATTGTAAACAAACCAAGCTAGGTACGGTACGAAGATTAACAAATTTACAGTGCTGTTTGTGCCATTGTAAATGATAATGATTTGGAAGGTGTGTTTTCTATTCGGCATGATGTTTGCATTAAGATGAAAATCTGGGTTATCTAAAGAGTGAAAAGCAAAATTATTTCAGCGTGCTGAATAACAACATAAAATGAGGAGTCACTGAAAATACAATTTCAAATTTATCTCACCGATTGGTAAGCCTATCGATTTATTTTGTCCGAAATATACTCTTAAACGTGATTTTGATCAGATACGAGTACCGAAGGGTTTCTTTGTTTAGATGTCAATTATATTATCCGTTGTTTGAAATATCTAGCCGTCAGTAGATTGTCTTCTTTCAATAATTCAGCCGTTGTTTTAGTCGGTATATCCGTTTAAAAAATATTTTTGTTTGATTTTCTTTTTTTTGGTCATAATTTAGCCGTTGTTTCAGGTGAGGTGAATGTGTGATTTTGTGATACGGCTGGGGTCTATCAATTTAAGGAACGATAGATTACCACCAGTTTTACTACAAACAATTATTTAAATATGCATGTAGGTCTGTTATAGTGTTACCACTTCAGTCTTTTTTTTTTTTACTTATGTACACAAATAAATATGGGAGAATCCAGTATCGTGGAAGGGGACGGGAATTATATAATATTGGATGGCTTTGAGGTGGACACAAGAAAATATTGTACGACTTGTGGCAAATATCGGACGAGTCGAAGACGAGTCCGATATTTTCATAAGGAGTACAATATTTTCTGTGTCCACCGAAAATAAGCCATCCAATATTATCATTATTATCTAAACCCAGTAGAAAATTTCCAAAATTGAAATTTAACAGAATCCTCGAAAAATCACCAGTCTTTTAACGGGGCAACCGTTCTTTGTGAGAATTTGTTATTCTTGCTATACACCTAAAATTACATCGTCCTCTGAATTTAGTAAATTTTGCAGATAAAGCACATTATATACAAAAATAATGATGTAGTGTGATTCTTGTAAAAAAAAAAATCCTTTATAATACATTCTGTGTGCAAATATTGGATCACTCGTCGTATAGGTAAGCAAAAAAAGTACCCGGATGTATCAATATTTTCCTCATTGTACAATATTTTCCGATACACCCCCTCGTCTAGCCACAGCGCGTATACGCGCATTCCTTTTGCGCGCGGGATACGCGATAATATCGCCCGCGCTTAAACCCCTATTTAGATAATAATATATAATATCCAGACCCTTTCCTCTTATAAACTTTTGTTTCCGTCCTGATTTACTAGGTCTGTGTGAGGTGTCATGACCTATTATAATGGTAAAATACTTGTGTGTGCATCAATTTAGTGGTTATCTTATTTAACAACTAAATCGGCTCCCGCGACACACTTGGCTACGATTTTTCTTGATTTAAGCGCCATAATGAGCACACCTAGTAATGTTTTTATCTTGATCTATTACCCTAAAATGATAACTAAGTCTATTGAAAGCAAAGTAACTCGATTGCTATCACTTTTCATAATAATACACCGATAATAGGCATACACCCATTATGATAGATAAATGAATGAATGAGTGAGTGAATAAATGAATAAATAAATAAATAAATAAATAAATAAATAAATAAATAAATAAATAAATAAATAAATAAATGAACAAATAAATAAATAAATAAATAAATACATGCATACATACATACATACATACATACATACATACATACATACATACATACATGCATACATATATATACATACATACAAACATACATACATACATACATACATACATACGTACATACATACATAATCACATCGAGGTTTCTATCTCTGCTTAGGATCGTGTTATATTCTATGGAATAAACACAACTTTACCTTAAATAAAGAAAAAAATCAACATTAAATATTTTATTTGCAGCCAGAATATGCCTGAGGAGTGGAAAAAAAATGAAGGTTTGATAATGTTTTGCGTATAGAGAGCAGAAATAAGCATTGTGAATTTTGTTGTATGCGATAATTTCATTCTTGGTTTTCTGGATCTGGATGCATACGCTGCTGCAGCGGGAGAGAGGGCGCGATGACTAATTAGTCGTATGGAGATGAATTTTCTCGATTCTGCTCCTGAAGATTTCAGTTGATGAACTGTTTATGATATCGGGTGCGAGATGATTCCAAGCCAGGTGGGTGCTCACAAAAAACGATTGTTTAAGTTGCTCTGTGTTACCATGATGAATTTTAAAACCTTTATCGTGATTTATGGCTTGTCTTTCTAGTATATTTTGAGTTTGATGATCTTTATATTGTCTAATTTTTATATTTCTTTTTGGTCTTGCTCTTACGAGAAAATTATCAGTGGGTAATCCCGGGACCAACCCCTCGACCACTTTGAAAAAGGATGATAGTTTGAGTACTGCCTCCTCGATGCTAGGGTGGGCAGATTGAGTTGTCGTCTCATGCTGGTGATACAGCCTGCGTCCATTGATTCGTAGTCACATGACGAACCGAAGAGCTCTGCGCTGGACTCGCTCAAGATTGTCGATATCTTTTTGTAGATACGGGTCCCATACGCTAGCTCCGTACTCTAAAATTGAACGGACTAGAGCAATATATGCAGTACGTTTGCATTGCTCGGGGCAGAATTGGAGATTCCGGCGAAGTAGTCCGAGAACTGCATTCGCTTTCTTCACAGTACCATTAATGTGTGGGGACCACTTCATGTCGTCAGACAGAATAACTCCCAAATATTTTTCCCGAGATGTGTGTTTAACTCTTTGCCTGCTGAATTACTTCTAAGAAGGTCATAGTCGCAACTGTTACTTTCATATTTTCTTTAATTTTTTGCTTTCCTTCTTGCACCATTAATACTGGTAATTATTCCATAGATGTTGCTCAAGCCTTATGGCCATTTGTTAGCTTTTCTAGAACAAACGTAACAGAGAAAACGTATTATTACGATTGTTGAATTTAATTTTACGAATGTGCAAAATTGCAACTTTCGCTTGCAAAGGATTAAGAATGTGCCCATTGATATTGTAGAAATGTGGCGACTTCGAGCAAATGCTCATTATTTGACATTTTGAAGCGTTGAACCTCATTCCCCATGTACATGCCCATTGATGAAGGCTGGATAAATCATCTTGCAATTTGACATGGTCTCGTTGATTTTTAATTGGATTGTACAAAACACAATCGTCGGCGAATAGTCGAACTTGTGATTTGACAACGTCAGGTAGATCATTTTTGTGACATAAGAAGAGAAGTGGGCCTAGCACCGTTCCTTGGGGAACTCCAGAAGTTACTGTTGATGAAGAAGAGAGTTCGCCATCCACCATCCGACGGCCGGTAAGAAACGAAGAGAGCCATTGATGGACTGGGCCTTCGATACCGTAGTGATGGAGTTTGTGAAGGAGGAGTGAATGCGGAACGGTGTCAAAGGCCTTCTCGAAGTCTAATATAATAACATTCATTTGAGTTTTCTTATCGTGGGCTAGAAGGAGGTCATGTACTGCTGTAAGAAAAAACAAAACAAAACATAACTAAACCTCAAAATGGAATTCAAAATTTCGAACGACCCTTCATCAAGGCTTATTGAATCTTTCAACAAAACAGTGCCATCTACCGGTGGCAGTAAAGTGTTGGTAAAATAAGGAATAACCATCAGCTAGTTTCTCAAGAAAGAAATTTCACATGGTGAACCATAAAAGTCTTTAGCTTAACAGCTAGTGATTGTTTTGAAAGTAGTGGATCATAACTGATAATTATTTTCTTCTTGGTATATTCACTTCCAACTATGCGTCCTCATAATCTCACTAATTTCAAGTAACACGAACATTATTCGCTAAAAGGCGCCCCATTTATTCCTTATTTACTTATTTTTTTTCCTTTTATAGAAAATTATGGTTCATGTTTGACATATTCTGTACAATTGAAAAGTAGTACATTACAACTTCACCCATAGGCGTACGGAGGGGATGTTTTGGGTGTTCGAACACCCCCTTTTTGCATACTGGACACCCCCTTTTGGCCGCGGAACTGTTTCCCGCCGATCGTGATTTTGGGCTTTTTGATTTGGACATGAAAAATATTTTTGGCCGTAAATTTTTCGCGTCTATCAACCCCTCTCCCCACGTTCTAGGTTCTCGCACGTTGTCTGACCGGGAACGGATATGATTTGGCCGTGAAAAATATTTGGCGTCGCCCCCCCCCCCGTCCCATATCAGGGGCGGCGCCAGGTAAAATCTTAGGGGAGAGGCGAAATCCGTCGGGAAAATTTTGCCAGCCATTTTTTTCAAAACACTTTACCCCAGAGAACAGTTCATAATTGTAAACATGAAAATGACGCATGTATTAAAACATTCCTATAAGCGATTTCAGTATTTAATATTTAATTATTAAAATGCAAACTACTTAAAATTTAAGAAAACTGTGATGTCAGCTCAGAGATATAATCCAAAATCATTGCTAAGCAGTCATTAAAATCTTTAATTCAATCACCCGTTTAGGATGTATTGAATTTGAATTGAATTTATTTATTTCACACTTAAAAATACAAATGTACCGAAGATCAAAAAACACATTATTTTACATATTTCATCAGTCTTATACATGTATGTAAATAACTATGCTCTCAGTAATCACGAGGAACTTTTATCCTGATATCCGAAATTATCTATTGAAATCACATATCTCAAGTAAATTACCCGTTGTTTTATAATGTTTCTCATAAATTGGCAATTGTATCGTATATGTCTCGTGGCCAGGTTGTGTTCCGGTGAATTATTCATCTCTTGTAAACCGGATATAAGATGCGAAAATGAGCAAACGTCATCGAAAAAATTATGACGATCGTGTTGCAAGCTTCAGTGGTTCTGTGCATGTTCTCAAACAGGTAAAACGCTATTCAACTAGGCCTACTCTGCGCCACGACCCATTGTGTTGCGAAATAATACATTATTGTCGCGTACAACCTAAGCCCCATGTTCTTTCGTCATGAATAAAATGATGTTCCTTGAAATGAAAAAAAGTCCCTCCTTATCCACACTTGGCCTTGATAATGTAACGCCTTATCGCGAAAAGATCCACCTTTCCACTTTCGATGGAAGTAAAATCCATTCTATCTCCTACCAGCCGCTGCAGTACCGTACAGCTGGTACCAGTTGTCATGGACGCGATGGCCAGTCGACCAATCAGCGCTCGCCAATCGATGGCTTCGGGCTCTTATTTTTTTTCTCTAGCTCGTTGACGTACGTGCATTGTCAACGTGTGTAACTGTATGGTATATTCACCTGAGCATGAGAATGCGTGTAGTGTGTACCGCAATGGTGTGATTACGTGAGAGATAATACATTCCGTACTCGATAACATCATCGTGGACCAAAATAGACTATCAACATTTCCAAGAAAAGATGGCAAATTGTGGAATTAATTGACAAGATGTTGGAGGAGAAAGTTAAACGGAGGATCCATGGAACCCACGTATTGCATTACAGTGGATTAATTTTGACGGTGTCATCGTAAAGAGAAGTTACAAGTATAAGTATACCAACTATATATTTGATCAGTGAGATTACGTTCGCTTTGCAGCCGGTGGTGGTTGAGTAAAAATGTCGCTTCAACAGCCGGTAGCACCCCCACGTTCTCGTTCTCGTGTGTCCAACCATAATGGTTCGACATCAAGAACAATGTCGGCCAATGTTCGCCGACTTCACGAATCGTTGACGAGATTTCTCGACGAACACGACAAGGCATATTTCGTTCACGCCTTGAACGATTACAACTCCAGACGGAACATCTACACACTCGTTCAGAATCTGAAACCGATTCTGAACACTCCCGAAAAGAAACAGTTGTATGTTCTGCTCGGAAAAGTTATTCCAGTTTCGGACCAAACGCGCTATTGGCAGAACGTGGAGTCATTATGCACTGGTCCCACACGACCACAAACTGTTGCTAACACCAGCGCGAACTCAGTTGTTGAGTCAGTTCATAATACTTCAAATTCAAATACGAGACAATATCATGATATATCGAGAACTCAAACCCCATCTTCAGTATTGCCCCAACCACATCTTCAACAACAACAACAACAACAAAACTCAAAACATCCTTCAACAACAAAATTTACATCTTCAGCACCAACAACATGTGCAACAACACCATCTACAACAACAACAACATCTACAACAGCAGCAACAACAACATCTACAGCATGGGGAAGAGCTACACGGTAAAACTGTCCGTAGAACTTCCGGAGCGCAGTGGCCGTCGGATCAAAGTAAGGATATAAGGAGAATAGTTCTCAAGAAGTCGGAGCAGGATGGCGGTGGACTTGGATTCAGTATTCGAGGAGGAGCGGAGCATTCCGTTGGGATTTATGTTTCATCCGTGGAACCATACAGCCTCGGGCAGAAACGAGGACTGCAAATAGGAGACCAGATCATTCAAGTGAATGATATCTCATTTGAGAAAATTACTCATGGAGATGCAGTGAAGGTGAGAAAGAGGAAAAGTAAAAAACCCAAAAAACAAAAAATACAAGTGCACGTTTTGTCCGATAAATAAGACCTAATAACAGACTCTAACAGTCAACCAGTCCAATGTCAAAATTTGTCGAAAAAGAGTGTTGCAAGTCATGTTTGTATGATCGCAGTTAACCCCGAGGTTTAGGAATTTGGAGTTAACCCCGAGGTTTGTGAGCGTGTAAACGACAGGGACTTAAGCAAAATCAGAGATAAGTCCGATGATTTAATTCCAAGTTGTGTACACATTTGGAGTTAACCCCGAGATTTGTGAGCATAAACACGACAGGGAGTTAAAGCCCAAGTTTAGTTTTGGGGATTTTTTTTGTTTTGAAAGCTTTATGCCCAAAGGTCATATCACACCACAATTAACAGACTTCTGACAATGTCTTTCTTCTGTTAAAAATTAATTAATGAAACAATCTCGGGGGGGGAGGGGGGGGGGCGTGGACCACCGAGTATTTTCACTATATTTACATAAAAGCATCCAAAGGGTTAATCAGAAAGAACAGAGGTCTGCTCTTGCTGATGAAGTATAACTCGGATAACCTTAATACCTTATTAACCCTTTGGATGCTATAATGTAAAATATAGTAGAACATTTTTGGGGTACCCACAACAATCTTGGGGTCCTCCCGAGATTTTTCATTAATTAATTGAAAAAAAATGAAAGACATTCAGAATCTGTTACTGGTGTGATATGACCTTTGGGCATTTGGGCATAAAGCTTTCAAATAACAAAAAAAATCCCCAAAACTAAACTTCCAGGAACAAGAATTCAACTAGTAAAGTTTATTTCTTATTTATTTTTACTACTTGTAGTTACCCTGCTAGGTATGTACAGATTGTGACATTTGGACTAGACAGATATATGGATAGATTTTATTTCAACACAGTTAAAAACAATAGAAATTGCAGTTAAACATAGATTATACAACAACAAAGAAAAACAAAAGTTTCAAAAATTCGCAAACATGAAAAAACATTAGAATCATTGATAAATAATCAAATCAATTTTGATGATTGAACAATACTTTAAAATGGCATGTAGAATCTAAAAATTGAAATGCATTTGTTAAAGACGATTTGCCTTAATTAAAGCTATTTGATTACATAATTGTATTAAAAATTACTGACATTGAAAAAGCTGACTGGTGTTATGTACATGTATGTCACAATCTACTCTATTGAACACTAGAGAAAAGAGAAAAGCCCAAGTTTATTGTAGTTTTGATTGGTCAGACAAATTTTTCATCAGTCTTTCACAAAGTATGGTTTTGGTATGGTAAACATCAGAAAACAACATCAAACCAACTGAATATTTTTTTTTTATTATAATGACATAGTGATTTATTGATTCAAATTATCAGGGAGCAGCTAAGATACATGTATTAACAAGGTCAGGAGCCCCCCAAAGGTTTTGTTTAGTTTTCAAAAAACTCTTAATGGATGTATTTCAGTGCATGTGATATTCAGGGCACTAATACATACATGATATACTCTAGTTCTGCCTTGAAAACATGTGTGGAGAAAATTTCAGTACCAGGTACAAAAATACACACTGCCTTTAAATTTTAGGTGAAGATATCCACTGAAAGTTCAGAAACATGCCAAAGTACAAAAGAGTACCAGTACTAGTTATCATCATCCAGTAGTCTCTGGTAATTCAAGTTCAAGTTCATGTTTTATTTCCATCGATAAAATGTAAACAAATTTCATACTCGAATAACAATTTTTTTACATAATGTAACGACAAACATAACAGAATTACATAACATACAATAATAACAATCATTTAACATGCACATATGTAAACTTTACATGGCATAAATAATATTAACATTTACTTTCAATTGTAAGATATCATAATGCAATATTATAACAAAACAACCTATTGTGAAACAAAAATAGAAACAAAAAACAATTGAAATATGCAGAGCAAGTTTTGTGAAAATAAAATATAGTAATTGCACAATGTATGTATTATACCGTGGTCACAGGACAGTAGTGTCACAGGTCACAGGACAGTAGTGTATGGACCAAGCACATCAGGAGCTCTTGCAATGCATTGGAATATAATTGTATAGTTTTTTGCACTTTATAAATTTTATATTATTATTATTATTATTATAATTATCCACACCATGGTCACACCTTCAATAGAAGGAAACTACTGTACAGCAGTACTGTTCCCATTTATATCACCCCAAAATAATATTGTGGGGCTTTTAAGTGACTTGTTTACTCTGTTAGTGTTACAAAATATTTAAAGACTTCTTGCAGTATACTTGTTACATTGTTCAACACTTAAGTCTACATGTACAGTGCATGTAAGTAGATCTGAGGACAGATAATATGGCATTGATTTGATACAAATTACAACCGTACATACAGGATGACGGAGTAGTTCAATATTGACAATGCAATATATCTTAATACTGTTGACAACTTGGAGGACCTCATGTACAAGTAACCTGAATTAACCCTTTTTTATTAACCCTATTATAAGGCTGTTTGAGTTTAGTGTAGGCCTGTAGGGTACTGTGAGATTCTTCATAGACCCAGCTCAGCAACTTTGGATGCAGTACTGCAGTTGTTAAAGCCCAAGTATAGTTTTGGTGGATCAGAGAAAAGAAAATTTCCCACAAACATTAGTTGTACAACTAGTATAACTCTTGTTGCAAACATTCTGTAAGACACTACTGTACATGTATTTAATATTGTGGAACTTCAATTTAAAACATGTTCAAACTGTGATATCTGATTCTGAGCAGAGTCCGCTCTTTCTGATGAGGTATAACTCAGATAACCTTAATACGTTATTAACCCTTTGAATGCTATAAGTGTAAAATACGTCGAAAATCTTTGGGTGCTACCCGTATCTCGGGGCGTCCCCCCCCTGAGATTTTTATACCCCGCTACGGGAGTATTTTATGTATCACGCTCGGTGTCATCTTGTCGCGTCTTGTGTAACTTTTCCTTGTAAAACGCATAACTTCAGGTTTAACTTAACCTAGCCTCATATAATATTGGGTGTGTATATCTGCTGGATCCCAGAGAAGCTATTGATTTTTGAGGCGAAGGTACAAAGGTCAACGGTACGAGTTGACATGTTATTTCATCTTATCCTCTGTTTGAGTCCTTGTAAAGCTCAGATACACTTCAGGTTTAACTGAACCCAGGCGCTCATATAATTTTGTGTGTATAATTTACTAGCATGGATCCCAGGAAGCCGTATTGATTTTTTGGAGCGTCGAAAGGTCAAAGGTCAATCGGTCACAGTGACATAGTTTTTATCTTACCCTTGCTGATAGTCCTTGTAAGCGCGATAACTTCAGTTTAACTTAACTAGGCTCATATAATTTGGTGTGCTAATGATACTAGCATGGATCCCAGGAGCCTTATTGTTTTCGAGGTCAAGAAGCGTTCAAGAGTCGAAGGTTCACAGTGACATGTTTCTCAGTTCTTACCGCGTTACAGTTTGCGGGCGATCATTATGTGCTCGACCCCAGCAACATTTCCTTGTTCAGTGTTGGGGAGCGTTCGTCGAGAACTAATTCGAGAAACTATCGGGTCTTGGCTCTCGAGACCAGTCTTCGAGACTCAGCGATGCTCTTTCTTGGTCTCGGTTGGTTCGGTCTCGAACCCTCTGGTCTTGGTTTCTTAGTCTTGGTCTCGTAGCCTCCTTGGTCTCGAATTTTTTGGCCGAGACCAGCCCGGGACCAGCAACTAATTTGATTTTTACATGAAAAATCTGTATTGTTATACATGTACAAACTGCAATTTGCAGCATGGCGTACAGTATTTGTCTCAAAAATAATTGTGCAAGTCAAAGCGCCTCTTTGGTAATGAGGAACAAAAACTCTGTGAACATCGTGCTTTACATCCACCATCAAGGGCATAGATCTTACTTCTATGTATAAAATACCGTTTGCTTTTTGTTTTCAGTTTGCTTGTTTTAATCCTGGATGATATGTTTCAGTTTACAACGAAATTAAGGTAAAATAAAATGTATGCAACTTTTTATTTAGGCATTAGATCAGCGACCTCTGTTCCCGGGGAAAGTGAGAACAGATTTGTGCATTTATTTTTGTTGTTGTTTGATTTACAAGATATTTGAGATCAAAACAAGGCAAATGAACAACTAAATAGCATTTGGAAGCCGTATTGACTTCTGCCCTTATGTTAATTGTATGCAAATCAAATTTTACAAAAATATTTCGTAAGTGGCCGAAGAGGGGCCTTATTACTTGCACAATTTTATTGAGACATGCGTGGCAACATATCTCAAAAGTTGTTCACGTGGGAAAGCGCCCACTTTGACAGTTAGAAAGTATTACTGTAATACCTGTTTATGTCAACATAAATTTGCTTCTTTTAATCTTGAGATATGTTGTAAACAACAAAAGGGTGGAATCACAATTGGGTCATGTTTACAAGTGACTGTAGTAAAAGTGGCACAATTGTGATTTTACCCTTTCTAATTTAAATTAACATATCTCAAGCAAGCAAATTGAACAAAACTAACAGTATTTCAAAGCTAAGACTATGCTCTTGACGCTGATGTAAGCATCATGTCACAAGAATATTTTCTAATTGCCAAAGGGAGCGATTTTCACTTGCACATTATTTTTTTTGAGACACACTGTATAGGGCGTTCAAACATGCAGAGTGCGTTCAAACACGGTTTTTCACACAGATCTTCTACACATAAATAAGGACCGACAATGTTGGGTTCTCTGACTTAATATATTCTGGTTGTTCCTTTTATAATTGAACATGGAAGAAGACATGGTAGAAAACAAAAGAAGAAGTATGGAATGAACATTGAAACATAAAAATGTAACAGAAGAAAAAGTAACAAAGAAAGACGGAAAGAAAGAAAAACCGAGAAATTGGAAGAATAGACAGTCAAATGAAAGAAAGAAAACATAATACGAAATAATAAAAGAAAGAAGACTGAGAATAAAAAGAAGAAAATTGACATCAAGATAGCAGGAAAAGAAATTTAAAACAGTTAGAAGGAAAAAAAGACATTGTGAATGAACGAAGAAAAAGAAGAAAGATAAAAAGAAGGAAGGAAAGAAAAATCAAATAAAGAAGAGAAAGAAGGAGAAATGAACAAGAAAGGATAAAATGAAGAAAAGAGAAAGGAAGACAAGGAATAGATGTAGAATGAAAGAAAAAAGAAGAAAGATAAAAAGAAGGAAGGAAAGAAAAATCAAATAAAGAAGAGAAAGAAGGAGAAATGAACAAGAAAGGATAAAATGAAGAAAAGAGAAAGGAAGACAAGGAATAGATGTAGAATGAAAGAAAAATGAATTAAGAATATGAAAGAGTAAAGAATGAACAAACAAATAAAAGAAATAATGAAAGAAAATATAAAACAGAAAGGAATAAAACAAGAAAAGAAAGAGAACGAATGAAAGGTAGACCAAACAAAGAAAAAGGAAGAAAGATAGAACATAAGGAAATAGGAATAAGACATTAAGAATGAATGAAAAGGAAGAAAGATAGAAGAAGGAAGTAAAAATGGATTTAATGGGAAAGAGAAGAAGATAAAAAGAAGAAAGAAAGAGATAGAAAAAGTAAGCAAGAAGAGAGAAAAGGAAATGATGAAGTAAAGAAAAGGAGAAAAGAAAGAAAGATATGGTAAAGAGGCAGAAACAAAGAATAAAAGAATAAAAGAATAAAGAATCAAAAGATTAGCAAATAAAAGAAAGAAAAAGAAAGAGAAAAGGATAGAATGAAATTTAGAAAAGACTGCATGAAAGAAATACGAATAGAAAGGAATAAAACCAGAAAAAAAGAAAGAAAAGGAATGAATGAAAAAGTAAGAAAAAAGGGAGGAAGATATAGAAATGTAAGAAAATCAAGAATGAATGAAAGAAATAAGATTATCAACAACACATAATTTTCTTTATTGATCTGTATTTCAGTAGCTTAGGCAAATGTGCTCATGGGAAAAATATTCTTTTCAATTTAAAATTGTTTCTCAGTTGTTTGTGCAATTTGTAGCTATTATATTGACTTGTAGTCTAGGTCTATTTTCTTTAAACTCTGGGAGACATTTTGTAAGTAAGTGACAAATAAAACAATGAAAATATGATTTTTATTGTTCTTCACAAACTGTTAATTTTATTAAATCTGTAAAAATCCTATTACAGACTTATTGCAATGTGTAACCAGTAGTCAGTTAATGCTGAGTAACAAGTAACGTTATCCTCAAAACATGCACAAATTAGTGTCAATTGAAACGCTGGTCTTGGTCTTGGTCTTGGTCTCGGAAAGTGCTGGTCTCGGTCTCGGACTGCTGGTCTTGGTCTCGGACCTCTTTTTCTTGGTCTTGATCTTGGTCTCGGGGTGTCTGGTCTTGGTCTTGGTCTTGGTCTCGGATGGCCTGGTCTTGACTACAACACTGCTCTTGTTCATTAATTAATTACAAAAAAAGGAAAGACATTCAGAATCTGTTATTGGTGTGATATGACCTTTCAAATAAAAAAAAAATCCCCAAAACTAAATGTGGGCTTTAATCATATGACATGCAATTAGGACCAGACCTATAAACCATAATATTCAAAGAAACCTGTGGAGCAGATAGACAAATTTAGTGTAAATTTATGATTTATCCTAAAGTACTATTATGTACTACATGTACATTATAAAAATTATAAAAATTATCATTAAATACTGGGAGTATACAAATTTTCAAATTATAAAGTGCCAAGTGCTGACTGCTCAGAGTAGTATACAATATCAAATATCAATAATGACTTACAATGTAACCACAGCACTGTCATAAGCATGACTTGTAATAATGACTGTCTCAAACTTAGGTTGTTATTCCCTCACACTGTATTAAAATAAACATTGTAGGATCACATATTCACCTTGTACATGTACATATACTGACAATAATTTGTATTCAGATTTTCTTGTTGCTTTGAAGTTTTGGTGATTAGTACAATCCTGACAAGCATACAGTACATGTACTGCACTCAAATCAAGGCTCAGCGAACTGTACAGTACAATTGATCGATTGATGTTTATGGCAAACTGAACCCATGAGTATACATTGTAGCAAGGTCATGTACTGTATAAACCTTTTCAATACATGTATACATTGCGCTGTGTATGATTGTACAGACTACCAATATAATCCAGTAGGAACACACCATCAGATTTATATCCCGCACTGGCACACACGCTACCAACTACCCTTACCATTCAAAGTCACTAAAGCAGCGTGTGGCAGTGGAGCAATGCTTGGTGGTAACCATGACAACGTGTGACTCATAAAAGATGGCATGTGTTGTGGTGTCTGTGCTTTGTAGTAGGCTGTGCACTACTTGTGCTGATAGGCGTTTGTGTGTGTACTTGTGTATGTATGTATGTGTGTGTCCGTGTGTATGCACACAAAGTAGCAGGTTATGGGCGATTATTTATGGATGATTGGTTTATGCTGAGTGACAATAAGCATGCATCTTTGCCCAATTTAATTGGCTTCTGCCTTCTAGTTTGCTGTGCATGGATAATAAATGGCAATTAAATGGATACGGGGTTGGAGGCATACAAGCATGCTAATTTCATTTTTTTTGCCTGTGACAGAAAACCACTTGTAACCTGCATTGTTATGATAGATGTCTCAGCTACATGTAGTATTGTGCACACAAATGTGTACAGCTGTATGTTTGAAAATAATTTAAAGTTGATTTAATAAAACGTGGCTCATGACTTTGCAGCACACTGTTACTTTTTAATTGCATTTGTATTGATATGAATATTCATATTCAGATTTAGATTCATTGTCCATGTTGTGAGTGCATATTAATTTTTTTTTTAATTGGCTTACAATAATGAACAATTTTACATTACCAATGCAATGAATTATTTAATAACATCTACTTACAACATATGCATATGGGATGTTCAACTGTAGATATGAATGCAAACTTTTTATTCTAAATGATAGTTGCAAAGAAACAAATGTAAACTCCTGAATAAATTTGAAACTGCAAGCAATGCACCGATCTCTGGTGAACTATAGATACAAGCAAGGAAATATTTGTGGGAAATGAAATATTAAAAATGAGTAGTGTCATACAAGTACAGTACACTGTGTGTGAACTTACTGTTATAAATGTGTATCATAGGTACATGACATTTTATTCTGTGAATATTAGGGAGGTAGTTCTACATGTACCTCCATGGTGAAAAGTAACATAAAAATTTCATTCAACATTATAGTCATGCATTTATCTTGAGTTTGGACTTACAGTTCTTAGTTATAAATTATATGCTACAAAGCAGAAACAGAAGTCATTTTCATTTCTTGGTTAAGTCAAATAGACAATCAATTATTAACAAGCCTTGCAAAACCCCATTTAAATATAGAAAAGCATGACTGTCCTGAACTCCTGTAGTCACTTTGTGACCACTCTGCCTACTCCTAATCTTCTGTAAAGTAAAATTACAGAAAATTGCGTACTAGCAAAGGAAGTAGCACACATACAGGTACACGTGTGAGTAGCTTTCTGAATACCTGCTACCTTGACAAACAGACACAGTTGACTCAAGACATCATAACTGACCTGATGACCACACTGTTTACCCTTCTTACCCCTTTGTCCATCTTCATCCCTGTCTCCTTCATGATGTCATGACCATTATGATGTAAATTGGCTTTCAAGAAGACCAAGCATCTCTATTCAGTGACTCTGATACCCCAACAGAATATGATCAATACTCTGGACAATGAATGAGGACAAAAGGTATTTATCTGGGGCTTAGGCCTACATGTAAGCGCTGCTGTTGGAAATAGCTGACCTGCTGGCTGCTGCTATAGTTCTGAGTTGTAAGGTATACAATATATCAAGATTCTAGAATACATATGCATCATACTACATTGTGGGAAATACATGGCTTTAATACTTGCATGACACTTTCCACAGAAATTCTAACATAATTGGTCACTTTTTTTATTATTGTTAACCTGCTATAGTAAGGTATAGTTTTACTTATAGGCTACATGTAGGTAGAATTCCATGTTTTTTGTGTTCTAAAAGTAAAATTCTGTGTACTATAAAAATGTAAAAAAAAACATTGTCCTGTAATATTCACCTGAATAAGACAACAAACATTGATTTCTGACTGGATTTCTTGAGCTACGTGCCCTCCGGAGCTCTGCATCTCCGCCATTACAGAAAAGGGCCTTTGATTTATGCAAATTTGATGAGATGACCTCTGACGCCAGTTGTTGTTGATGTGGCAGCCAATTCTGTCCGTCCGCCGTTCTCGCTCAGAGCAGCCGACCCGTTCGTATCTTTGCCGTGGCTGTGGAGCGCACACAGTCTACGCGTGTCGCTCGGCCGAATGCCCGGAAGTAAACAACGGGTGGATCACTTCGGCTACGACACCGGCCTGGGGAAGGCAGACAACTATATGCCAAGCAGTGTTGCCAGTTAGTTGTTTTTTCACTAAATTGGTGATTTTTGTAATTGGTCATGACTTCAAAGATATTAAAAAATGTATAATTATCAAAACTAAATTTTCATTGGGTTTAATGATCAAACTTTACCTAGTAATATGAAAATGAGGACAACAATTTGATAATTAGTTTTCTAACAATACTATTTAATGTAAGGACTAAGGTCAATTGGAGGGGCTTTCTGAAATGACGTCATTATACGATATGGCCGCCGACAGTAGGTACTTTGTCAAATTCGAGAAGAAAGGCCTATTTTCTAAGAAGATGCTATAACGAGACGCCTAAGGTACTTATTTTATAATTATTTATCATTCGTGCATAGTTATATTGTAGAATTGTAGGTTTACTGGGTGTATTAGTCGTCTGAAAGGGTTGGGCACCGGGTCAGGCTTTGTCGTTTGCTTTTGACTGTTCGTCTTCACACTAAGGTACGTACTGGGATCCAGTCTCTGTATATGGAGGTCAGTGGAGCCAGACAGCATCTCAGCGTAGAAAGCATGTCATAAGTGCCACAAACCAACAACAACAACAACAACAGCGTAGAAAGTATAACTCAACCGGAGTAGTAAGAGACTAGAGCCTTTGGTCTAGGTGAAACCTTGCCTTTAAATGCCAATACAATACTTGGTTGGCGATTTGCAAAAGTTTCATGCATGTGGAATGACCATCGGCTCGTATTCCTGACAGTTTCATGTCACACAAGTTTAGTGTTTTACAGTATACAGGTATACATACCAGACAAACAGGCGATGAACAATGGAGATGTAGCTAGCATCGTCTTCTTTATAAAAGCCTGGAATGCCCTCGCTTTCATAAAGAAGACGATGCTATCTACACCTCCCATTGTCATCGCGGTTTGTCTGGTATGTGGGCTGGCATGGCAAGTCGGAGGCAACAATATCTAAGCGTTCTGATGACCGCCGCTGTAGAAAAATTGGCGAATTTGGGAAATTGCATTGCTTCTAAAAATGGCCCTAGAATCAAAAACGCCTTACTCAAAATCAATGATCTGTATCATTTTATTGGAAAAAGAACGTTTCTAACCACAAAAATAAAATTAATGACATTTTGCCAATAATGGTGAAGAAATAGGCGATTATACTCGTAGCATTCTTTCTGGCCACCCTGTAGAGTGTAAGATCCAGGAACACAATGTGGGATGATAGCCCTTGTTATCTTCATCGTGATACATATTACAGTGTACACATTCTGTAAAGATATATTGCAGAAATAGATTGACATGGGATCAAAATGTTGGCATGTATCTATCTATCTATTTACATATCCATTTATTCATACATCTATCAGTCTTTCATCCATCCATCTTTTCTTTCTATCTATCTATCTATCTATCTATCTATCTATCTATCTATCTATCTATCTCTCTATCTCTCTATCTATCTGATCTATCTATCTGATCTATCTTTCTATCTATCCATCTATCTATCCATCTATCTATCTATCTATCTATCTATCTATCTATCTATCTATCTATCTATCCATCCATCTATGTATATTTATCTTTCTCTCTAGATCTACATTCATCTTTATACATGTACACGTACATGTAGATAGTAGAATTTGGCTGTCTAGAGTACAAATAAACAGAAATATGATTTTCCTTTGTGTTTCAGATCTTGAAAACAGCAAGTCAGCTGGTGCTGTACGTGAAGAGCGTTGGTCGTGTTCCTGGCTCCTTTCTGTCGCACAAAAGTTACACGTGGGTCAACCCCAAAGGGCGAAGCGTGTCTCCCCCACCCGACATCGACCCCTTGGGAAGGCGGTTGAGCGAATCCCAAGGCAGGAAGAGTAGCCTGAACCTACTGAAGAATGGTGATGAGAAAAAGGTATCATTGATATGAGCTGCATCCCATGGATGCATGTTATATCAAGTTATACATGTATGTACTGCTGATTTTACTTCCTGAGATGTAATTTTGGAAGAGATTATCATCAGTGTTGGCATATTTATTTCAAGTGATTTAAATCATTGATTTAAATTGTGATCTAAGTTATTTCAACCCCCTCCCCCTTAGAAATACACAAGAAATTGGTCGTGTGAAACAAAAAATGGAGGTAGAAATCATGAAAATATCAAATATAAAAAAAAGAGAAAAATCAAACATGAAATGATGGATAGATTCAAAGTCTATCAAAATTAGGGCTGAGTCATCCCGTTTAATAAAATTTCTGTTTAAACGGTGCTCCTAAACGGGCATTTACCTTTTAAACGATTTTGTCAAGTCGGCAAATTGATGTTAAAAAGAAATGTTGGGAGTTTGTTTTTTCAGGATCGAACATTATTAGCACTAATATCAAGTTCCGTATTGCGCTAAAAAGGGTCGTCAAGATTTCGTTTTTTAAGGTAAAAAATTATTTGCGCTAATATCAAGTTCCGTATTACGCTAAAAAGGATCGTTGGGAGTTCGTTTTTTAGGATCAGAAATTATTTGCGCTAATATCAAGTTCCGTATTACGCTAAAAAGGATCGTTGGGAGTTCGTTTTTAGGATCAGAAATTATTTGCGCTGATAATAAGTTCCGTATTATGCTAGAAAAGATAGCTGGGAGTTCGTTTTTTAGGGTGAGAAATTATTAGCGCCAATATTAACTTCCGTATTACGCTAAAAAGGATCACTGGGAGTTCGTTTTTTAGGGTGAGAAATTATTACCGCTGATATTAAGTTCCGTATTATGCTAGAAAGGATCGCGGGGAGTTCTTTTTTCAGGATGAGAAATTATTAGCGCTAATATTAACTTCCGTAATATGCTATCTATAAAGGATCGTCGGGAGTTCATTTTTTAGGATTACAAATTATTAGCACTAATATTAACTTCCGTAATACGCTGGAAAGGATCGTCGGGAGTTCATTTTTTAGGATCACAAATTATTAGCACTAATATTAAGTTCCATATTATGCTAGAAAGGATATTCGGGAGTTTGTTTTTGAGGATTAGAAATTATTAGCGCTGATATTAAGTTTTGTATTATGCTAAAAAGAAATTGTGGAGTTTGATTTTGGATGTCTTGTTTTAGACTAGAGAAAAGGGTAAAAATCGTTTACACGTACACAGAAATTTGTAAACGTTTACACTCTCTGACGGGCATTAAACAGTAAACAACCGTCATGACTCAGCCCTAATCAAAATAAACCCCCATTTCCACTGATGGGACAGTGTTAAGAATGACATTTGTCTATTTCAAACAAGTAAATACAAATTTAAATCATAATCTGATTTAAACTTATCTAATTTTGTTTAAATTCAAATTTAAACAATCCTGGTTATATTTTACTTCCTGTAAGTTGAAACATCTCTTCAAATATCCCACATGGAATTATATTGACAGAATTCTACATCTTTAAAAGATATAATGATATATTTATTGCTCATTTACAATCATTGACAATTTTAGGTTTTGGAAATGTGTAGGAACACTCTGCTCATTTGAAACTGAAAATCTTATATTAGCTATGTAGTTCCAGGAATTAATTGCATTATACATGTAATGTATGCACAATGCACTGATGAACAGGACATTACTAAAAATGGATTTTAAAAATGAAGTGATATTTTTAGTACAATAAAGATGGCTCTATTTTAGCACAATAACAATTCCTCTCAGTTGACAATACTGTTATGAGCAATTTTATGGTAAATTTGTTTAAATAATAAAACTCATACCCCTGGATCAAATCTTGGTCATTCTGGTTGAAATCAATTTAGTCAAACAGGCTTCATATAATCATTGCTACTGTTTATAATCACTGCGCACATTGAGAGATTTTTAGCTTTTGTTGTTATGTGTACATTTCATTATACTTAATTGGTAAATCAGTTGCATGCAAATGTTTTTCTGCAATTTGGACAGAAATAATATCTATGTAAAAAAAGTCTTTTATTTGGGATGTGAACCTGTTTATTAGTACTATCATGGATCCTACTTAAGTGCATTTCACCATGGATCCTAGGATCCATATTTGACAAAGACACGGCACCACTGTATGTGCAAAATTGTTGTTCAACAAGTGTTTGTACACTGGAGTCACATGGTCTTGTACATGATGTAAATCAGTGACATGTGGTCAGATCAGTAGATTAATCAATGCAATCCAAACAAAATATTTAACAGCCATGGGATGTGACAGCTGTTTGTGTCTCATAGGTGCCATTTTCATTGTGGTTATAAATCTAAATGCATGTAAGTGCAAGTGATTATAATCAGGGTATTAAAGCACAATTCGATTTCAATTTTACAATTTTCATGAAATCTCGAAAAATGAACCAGAGTCTTATTTTCTGAGCGTTTTACAAATGGGATAACAGCTGGAGTCCAGAATCCCAATGCAAATGAAATCTGGGATTTTGGATTCTGGATATCGGTGCAGTTTTCATTTTTTCATATCCTATTTTCTAGATTTGATTTCCTTTTTGAAATTGGTCACGAAATCTTGAAAACCGAACCAGAATATCCGATTTTCTGAGCCTTTTTCAAATAGCAAAATGACCATAATCCAATATCCCAATGCAAATAAAATCTGGGATTTCGGATTCTGGATATCAGCGCGATTTCTGTTTTTTCGCATTCCATTTTCCATTCCCAAACGGATATTAAAGCACACCTCCAACGGCGAAAGTCGTGTATACACGATACATGGACAATTATCATAAGGAGTTACTTTAGCTAAGCTTCCTGTAGTAACTCCTCGGTAGACAACTAACCGCTCTATTCTTGCGCACGTGTGCACTGTAGGCCTATATACAACACAGTCATGTGAATCTAGCAAAATGCTTAAATTTACTTGCCCATTAATTTTGACTCTTAAATGAAGCTACAAATTCTGTTACTCTATCATTATTATCATTATTATTATTATTATAATTGTTATTATTATTATTATTATTAATATTATTATTATTATCATCATCATTATTATCATTATTGTCATTAATATTATTATTATTATTATCATTATCATTATTATCATTATCATCATCATCATTATCATCATTATTATCATTAATATCATTCTTCTTCTTCTTCTTCTTCTTCTTCTTCTCATCATCATCAGCATTATTGATATTATTATTACTATTATTATTATTATTACTGTCATTGTAACTATAACTATTATCATTATCATTATTACAGGTCAATGTTGTTGTTGGTGAGGGTGAAAGCCTTGGTCTTATGATCCGTGGTGGTAAGGAGTTTGGTCTTGGGATTTATATCACTGGGATAGATCCCTATTCAGTGGCTGAACATGCTGGACTAAAGGTAAGAACAGAAATAGATCCTGGACTCCAACCTATAAAGTAATGTACAATGTGAAGTATAAATTAAATATAAACTCTATTATATAATCTATAGAAAGTAAATGTTACGTTTCTAAATATGATAGATATTGAACATTATCTGGAGGACCTTTTCAGTATATGTACTGTGCAAACCTGCTGTAGTTTTTTCAGCTGTTGTACATGTGTGGCCTAATTTGTCAACATCGGGCAATAACAAAATGGAGATTAGCTGCTCTTGTCCGTTAGTCTAAGGCACAAAGATTTCCGTGTTGCGGATTTTCCATGGAATTCACGGAATTTGAGGTATAACACGGAAAACAGCATTTTGAAAAAAAAAATGAAAAATTGTGCCTAAAAGTTCCCCACCCCCAAAATAAAATCAATTAATATTTATTGAATAAAGCTAAACTAATGTACCAAAAAAGATGCATAATAAAGCCAAAGAAATCATGGTTTACCTGTAAATATGTCCTCAAACATGAATCAAACCTCCATGGGCCTAAGCTTTTGATGTTATTTGTGATTTTTTTCAAAATAAATTTAAGTCAGAAAATTGCAAAATTATAACGCAGAGAAAAACACAATTTGACATTTGTAAAACGTAAAAAAACCCCACAATTTGACATTTGTAAAACGTAAAAAACCCCGGAATTTGACATTTGTATAATGGAAAATTTTGGGCTTTACTTTAGTCCCCAAGGGAACCAGTCATTCTCTGTCATAAATGCATCTGTAAACCACAAATAGGAACAAAATGACCTAATTAGTGAAATGAAACAATAAGGTTTAGAAGGGGAGTATAGAAATTTATTTGCACTTCTCTCCTTTTCTTGTGGAAGCATTTGTTCTATTGCAACCGCTTCATATTCTCTGCAACCCCCCCGGAAAAGACCTTATGGGGGGGCCATGACTCTGAGGCAGGGCAGAAAATGAACTTTTATTTTTCAGGGATACTTTCAAACCCAATTTAGTGATTTCAGTGTGTTCTACATTGAACCCTATGAGGAAAATTGAGGGCTGTTTGGTGATTTTAGGGGGCTATTTGGTTAATTTTTTTTTTTTTTTGGGGGGGGGGCTAAATTACCCTCAGCCTTAGTGTATTTTCTATCCTGCTCTGATGTAAAGAATTGCCGATGTAATATCTTCCATCATTATTCTTACAGGTGGGAGATCAAATTCTGGACGTCAATACTCGCAGCTTCCTGGACATCGAGCATCAGGAGGCGGTGGACATCCTCAAGCAGTCCAAGCTGATGATGATGACGATCAAAGACGTGGGCAAGCTGCCGTACGCCAGGACGACCATCGACCGGACCCAGTGGTTAACGGGAGGAGAGATTGAGAGGGTCAGTCCTCCGTCCAGGCAGAGTGGGAGGATGGTGAACGGAGATGATGCTGATTCGATAGACAGTGACATCCCAGAAAGACCTTCGGTAAGTTATGACATGTTGTGTTCTCTTCTTGAGGTACATGTATCTCCAGAAAGAAAAAGAAAAGAGCTGTGTTGCCATTTATTTTGTTGTACTAACTATGGACATCACAATGATGTTATCGTTATGTTATCTAGTTATATTTTTTCACTTATTTATTATGTAGCTATTTAAATAGCAATCTTTTCACAAATAACATAAAAAGAAATGTCCTTGGAAATGTCAACTCTCCGTTATGCATTTGTACTAAATAGAACTTTACTTGTCTGTGTCTGGCTTTGTTACCACTGATGGTATACCACATTTGTAGTAATAGAAAGATATTTCAGGAATAGATAGACAAAATACTTCCAGAATAAATAGATATTTCAGGTGAAAAGTTTGAAGATAAATAATATTTATATAATATTGGATGGCTTTGAGGTGGACACAAGAAAATATTGTACAACTTGTGACAAATATTGGACGAGTCGCAGACGAGTCCGATATTTTCACAAGGAGTACAATATTTTCCGTGTCCACCGAAAATAAGCCATCCAGTATTATCATTATTATCTCAATCCTGTAGAAAATTATCAAAATTAGAATTTAATGGAAATTCTGTACAAATCATCGAGTCTTTCAATGGCGACCACTGCCCACATTGATTTCATTCTTCTTGTAACAACTGAACTTATAATTCTTCTTATTCAACATAAATCACATCTTCCTCTATAATTTCGTAAATCGAGCAAAACGAGCACATTATACAAAAGTAACGATATAGGATGATTTCTGTGGAAAAAAAATGGCTGATTCTATGATACGTTATTTTTGTGGAAAACTAGATTAACTGGTAGACAAATACAAAAGTACCCGGATGTATCTGATATTTTTTTCTCAGCGTTTGATATTTTCGATATCAGATGCGGTCTTACGGCAGCGCGTATACGCGCATTCTTTTGTGTGGGGGATACATGATAATATCACAGCGCTTGAAACCCCATGTAGATAATTAAAAATATGATACAAAGTTGTCTAGTGTATAATGCTTTCAAGTTCATCGTGGCACCAATATCATATTCAAAACTCACTCTGTGACATATAACTTCACTCTTCCTTGGGCCTAAAAATAAAAATTTTTGTTTCGGGAAACCCGTCCGTCCCTTTTTTTAGGTGACGACAGAAAATTTTTTATGCCTTTGGAGAAAAAATAAAATATTTCATACACAGCCCATGTGTAAAAATTGGTCAGATCTGACCGGAAATAGCATTAAATATTTTTATTTTAGGTGTCTCCTTTACTAATGCAAACCTTTTTAAAAATGAATAGATTCCACCGAAAAATAGAACCGATCTGAATACGTTTCCAAACAAAAATGACAAAGTCAATGCGTGATGAATTCAACGGCGATGCCGTAACACATCGTTAAATATACGGTAGGGGATTTCCCCTACAAGCCTTTCCCCGTTCGCTGCACCACCCCGCTAAAACCACATGAGGTAGAAGGCGCCTTCGTACTGTGCCGTACCGGTCGCGCGAAAGTCAAAATTGTGCTGCTTCACGTCGCAGGGGGCGCTATGCCAATATCGTCCGTATGCAGCTAGCTATAGCATGCGTCCGTACGGGGGAAATTAAAATTTGAGTGGCAGCCCTGGTGGCGATGGCGGCCCAGCGCTAGCGCAGTTCAGCTGCTAGACTGTGCATGGATCGTACGTACAAGATACGGTTCGTTTTAAAACGAAGAGAACGTTATCAGAACATGAATGATTTCATAATTCTTGGTAATGTTCATCTTGTCAAAGATATTTGAGGAATTTTGAAGGTATTTAGTGAGATTCAAAGAGAGATTTGTGTTTGTATGTGATGCTTTCTTGTCATGCATACATCGTTGTAAAGACAGAAAAAAAAATCAGCTTGCAATTTTCGGTAATCGAGTATTGATTTTTTAGCTGGGACCCGAGGCGTTCGGGCGGGTACCCGGGTACCCGGGTATTAGTCCTGGCCTTAGTCGCAGTCGGCAAATTCATGCTCCCAGTCAGCAAAATGAAGGAAAGGGGAGAGAGAAAAGGGAAAATATGAAAGGGGAAGCCCCTCCAAGACTCTCCACAATTTATCACCAATTCAGGCGCAGTTCTATGGGGAGAGGCTGTGGGGCTGTGGGGGGAGGGGGGAGCCCCCCCCCAACAAAAAAAAATCGGACGAGAAATGTTTCACATTAAAAATATTAATTAATAAACTGAAGCGATCTAACAAACACTTGAATATTAATAGAAAGAAGGTAGTATATGCAAATAACATTTTTTCATAAAATAAATTTTTTTCCTTCCATCCGTCCCAATTTTTTCAAACCATGTTACCCCAAACAAACATATTATTTTGTTTGGCCTTGTCACATACAGTCTGCGTTCAGTAGAGGCATCGGCTCTCAGGTGATGTACAACAAGGGGATGGGACTGCAGAACTGGAGCATGTTGGAGGACCAGTCACGTCATCTCCTCAACGACAACGAGAGGGGCACCATGATGTACTATGTCCAGGAATATCAGCAGGGCACCATCACGGTCGACGCTCTCGTCATGGCACTCTTTGAACTTTTCAATACGCATGCCAAGGTGGGGCCTCATTGAAAGCTTGATGACATATGATTAGTGCTGGGTGATATTTTGATAATATCGAAATTATTTGATGTTGAAAAAATATTGAATACTTGATAATGATCTCATGATTATTTCAAAATATTGCCAGAGGCATGATATGGCCCAAAATATTGGTTATGAAAACCTAATGGGCTAAATGCATGCACTGCAGAGGGAAGGACCAAGAAATCCCCATACCTGTAGCTATGAATACTCTGCACATGAGTGCTACTGCCTGTAATCAAATAAGTAGAAACAGGGAGGTGGGAATAAAAGGGAGACCTCCATGCTGTTCAGCTATCAAATTTGTGGTATCGAGAGCAGTAGTGCATAAAGTGTAATTGTCAACAAATAGAACACCTCTGTCAACACACTGCTTGCCAAAAATGCTATGTATTAACAATCGGTACCATGAATCTCTGAATCTAGTGATAAGAGGGTCTACAGAAAGCAACATTGTTTTGACCACATTTTGATAACAGCCCTATAGGGTGCACTGTCAATTTAAGCCTAAAACTGGATTTATCTTATTCATCACAAATCTGTTTTTCAACTTAGGCGATATATCGTGTTATCGACGATGTTTTTTCCACGATAATCGATAATTAGTTTAATGATTTCAGATGTGGAGTATAAAGCAAAAAGTCACTTTTTGGTTTCAGGAAATGGGACAAACTATCACTTCCTCATTGATCTCAATGTACAAACTATCTCTTGGAAGCAAATTGCTACATCCAGATTGCCTTCACCAATGTTGATTATTTGTTTACCATGCAGCATCCCAGTGTACTGCATTGGGCCATGCTCTCAGAAGTATAATTATACAGAGAAATATGGTGCCGGTGACACATTTAGACACATAATTGAAGGTTTACAGTGTATATGGTAGTTTCAAGTTTCACATCATCTTGGCTGCTCCAAAATAATTTTGTGATATAAATGAACCAAATTGAGACAAAAGGACAGTTCTTACCAGTAAAATAATAGTATGATATATCTGAGTAATCACAATTTTATAAAATTGCAGGTAGAAGAGGGCAAACAGGTTGAAAACAAACAATAGATATTTTATTTTTTCAGTAATAAGCAATAATTTGTGTTTTTAAAATTGCCTTTTCTGTAGTTTTCCTTGTTGTCTGAGCTGCGGGCCTTCATTCATGCAAGGGACATTGACAGATTTGACACGTTGGTACTGAAGAAAGAAGTGGAGGCCATGAAGGTATGACAACCCCCTATATACAAATGAACTCTGCCACTATCCAGTACTTTCATCACAGTTGGAGTATACTAATTGAGGATAAGAGGGGTGGGCATATTTTTTCAATTAAAAAAAAATAATTGAACTCAAGATTTATACCCTATTAGCTAAATAAACTCATCTGTTGTCTACTGCGATCATAGCTGACTGGAATAAATCATTGAGGAGTAAGATGGGTGGAGAAAAGCATTTGTTTGAAATATATCAATTTTGAAATGCCAAGAAGCTAATTTGACTGTAGTAGTGGTAGACGTAGTAGTAGTAGTAGTAGTAGTAATCAAGATTTAAATCCGGCTTTGTCTCCAATTACAGATTACGGTGATGGCCGGATTTACCTCGCACTCACAGAAATTGCCCTTACCCCCTCCCTCCACTTCACCCTATTCGGTACATTCTCCTCCTCATAGGCGTACGCAGGATTTTCCAAGGGGGGTGATTTTCCGCGGCCAAAACCTAGGTTCCACATTTTTCCCGGTCACGCAAGTTGTCCGAAAACACGAATTTGGGGGGGGGGGGGAGGGGGGTTTGTGAGCAAATTTTTCTTTTTTCCCATCCAAGCCGGTCCAAAACTTTTTCCGGTCACGCAGGTCTGCCGAAAACACAATAGTGGGTTTGGGGGGGGGGGGGGGTAGTGACGAAAAAATTTTTTCCACCTAAATCAACCGCGGCTTCTAATTTTCTCCGGTATGCCAGTCGCCTCGAAACACGAATAGTGGGGGGGGGCGGGCCCGGGGGGCGGGGGGGGGAGGTCATTGACGCAAATTTTTTTCACAAATCCAAGGTCTATTTTTTTTCCCAGTCACGCAAGTAACAAAAAACTCAATCACGGAGGGGGGGAGGGGGGTTATGAAAAATTTCTGTCCAAATCTACTACAAAATCATTTATTTCTCATTTTCAGACACCACTTTTTTAAGAACAAAGTGGCGAAGCGGCTATATATCGGTAAAAAAGGGGGGTGATTTTGGGGTAAAAAGGGGCGTTTTAGGGTGTTTAACACCCCCCTTTGGCAAAGGGGGGCTGTTTGAACACTCCAAACACCCCCCCTGGCGTACGCGTATGTCCTCCTTACCTTCTCCACATTTTGCCTTCCTTCCATTTTTCTTTCTGTGTGGTCACCCCTTCCCTCAGACCATCCACCTGAAACTCAAAACACTCAAAACATGATATCATACCCCCTGTACAACATGCGTCTCATATTCAACATTATCCATTCACCTTTGTCAACTGATCACCACTTCTTCCAAACCCAAACGTCTGCATCAATCTTTCAGTCTTCCTTGCTATCCATTCAGCTTCACACCACACATTGCTCCTCAACATCGCTCCTCTCAGTCCTTCTCAAAGATATCCCTTCTTCTGTTTTCACTGTGGTACTTATAAGATAAATGTTTCCACTGCTATTTGTAACATACTCTTGGATTAGTCTAATTATCATAAACAGATCAAATCAATTTAGGAAAACACACACCATCTCATTTCTGCACTATCTGTGTTAGGAATGCTATGATTAGGGTGCTATGGCAACCATTGCATAAACATTACAGAAAAGATGTAATTATCATGGTTGGTGATAAACAGCTGATCCTGTGCTGATATAATGGAAATGTATAGATGGATTGCGCATGACATCTGGGCTGGGGCCAATGACCAAAGTATTTGATTTTTTTCTGCGAATGTTTGCTGGTCTGAGATAAAACTTTCAGACATAAACAAATTATTTTTCAGATAGAAAACCTGTAGTGAATAGGAATATTATTATATGTTATATATACGTAGATGTAATATATTAGATGTTATATATACATAAAAATAATATGTGTTATATGTAGATATATTATTGTATGTTATAATCCTTGTAATATAATCAAAGATCCTTGTGTATATAGTGTTGAAAAAATGTTTTAGGTGCATCTTATGTAGAGTAGATACATAATGAGGAAAAAATTGTTATTATTTTCCATATTTTACATAATTCATATAATAGAAAGTACAAGCCAGTATTGGAAACCATTTTTCTTGGGACTTATGGTTTCAATTACATCACTGATAAATGCCAAGAGCTGTGGTAATAATTATTGAGTGTTAGTAGATTTTAAAGGAGTGTTTTTAATAGTCATCTGCCATTATATCTCCTCCTTTCCAGGCCAGACAGCGAGGCTATTACATGAATGAGAGAGAAACATCATTCACAGACACATTCTCAAACAGCAGTCGGTATAACTCGTCAAGCTCCATCGACTCGCGACCTTTGACCCCGCCACAAGTACCTCAACAGCTTCCACCAAACATCAGGGTAAAAATTGTTGTCTTTTATTTTGTTTGTGTACATACATTTTCAGTTTTGCATTTAACTCTTAAAGGAGAAGTTTCCCCATAAATTAATGTGTATTCAGTGAATCCCAAACATTT
>JZLH01S0222651.1:37187-53423 GCA_001188425.1 Eucidaris tribuloides
ATACGCAAAGTTCGACAATCTTTTAAACGGGTCTTCCACAGTGTAGTGTCTTTAAGAATCTTCCATAACAAGGATTAAATAAATTTTGACCATCATAACTCTTGAACCGTTTTACTAAATTTGTTCAAACGTTAAGTAATTTCCTTCTTGCAATGTTATGTTCTGTATTCTCTAAATGCAGGAAGTCGTCTTGTATAGGTTTCATCCTCAAACTGACAGATAATAATTATAACGTAGATCGTAAAATGAAATGCAATATGCAGGCAATCTAGTACTGTAGACGGATTTGCTGGCATTTTTGCAATCTTCTCATATAACATATGTTTATTGAACTTGTAAATAGTCTACTCGATTTGCATATACACAGTCGGGAAAGAGATTAACGAGGAAATAAGAGAAAAGAAAGTCGACAGTTACAAGTACTTGGGCCAAACCTTGATAATGGAGGATAATACAAGAGAAGAAGTATTGACAAGGATTAAGAAGGGTGGAGATGTTTTAATATGTACAGGGAACTTTTAACAGACATGAAAATACCACTCGCAATGAGGAGAAGGATATTTGACCAGTGCATTTTAACGACATTGACGTATGAAGCAGAAACCTGGTCTACAACTAAAGAAATGGAACATAAATTGAGAACAACACAAAGAGCTATGGAAAGAAGAATGCTCAATTTAACATTACTTGACAAAGTGAAGCACACTGACATACGGCAGAAACGAAGGTCAAAGATATTATAGTAAAAATTAAAGAGATGAAATGGAGATGGACAGGACACTTATATAGAACACAAGACAACAGATGGACCAAGAAACTCACAGAATGGCAACCAAGAACAGGCAAGCGAAGAAGGTGGTCGACAAAAGAGGAGGTGGAGAGACGAAATATCATCATACACAAACACAGCATCATGGAACAGAATGACAGCAAACAGAAGTGAATGGAAACTGATTGAGGAGGGCTTCATCCAGCAATGGTTGAACAATGCCTGATGATGATGATGATGATGAGGGTTGATGATGATGATTGATGATGATGATGATGATGATGATGATGAAGATAATGTACAACTTCATGTCAAAAATTCGACCTCTTACAGTTTTTGTGAAAATAACTACGTTTCCAAATAAAGCAGTTCGTATACGTGGTCACGGGGACCATGAATCCACAGATGTTTGAACACTGGATAGGTCCCTTTAGTGATACATGTCGAGAGCAACCATTCTCAAATTGATGGAGGACTCGTTGCTGGCTTTTGTCAAATTTGTTGAAAATAGTATTGTTAGCTCAAATTCTAATTCTTTTCCAATATCTTTAAAAACGACAGAAACAAATAATTAACAAAATATGAGAGAACATAGTGGTAGTACCGTAGTGGCAGAGTAGTAGTAGTATTAGTAGTAGTAGTAGTCGTAGTATAGTAGTAGTAGTAGTAGTAGTAGTAGTAGTAGTAGTAGTATCATTACTATTACTACGACTACTACGACTACTACGACTACTACTACGACTACTATACTACTACTACGACTACGACTACTACTACTACTACGACTACTACTACTACTCATAATAATAATAATACAAAACATTTATTTGGGCTTAATACGGGCGTTTCTAAGCGCACTATTTTCTGTCTATGGTAAATGCCAAAAATTAAAGTTAAATGCAAAAAGAAAAATTATATAAGAAACCTTAAGTAATTCAAAACAATAAATAGTTAAATTAGTGAATACTGAAAATCAAAGTTGGTGTGCACCCCCATTGACCGACCTACAACTGGACATTCAGAGAACTATTTATTAAAAGGTAAGTTTCAGCAGGGTCTGAACTGATTCACGGAAGTGAACTACTACTATTACTACTACTAACTGCTAATAATAATGATAATAATAATGATAATAATAATGATAATAATAATAATGTAATTGTGCACAATGTTTCAAGCATGGTGGGACGAGAAGGTTTAATCTGCCACTCCATCACTGCTGCAAATTAACCCATTACACTACCTGATTATCAACCAATATCACCGAGACGGTTAAATATGGTAAGTAGGATTTACGCTCAAGTGTTGAAATGAAAATTACACCAAATGTTCATTTTCGAGTGTAAACTAACAACAGGGTGCACAGCGATGTTTGTTTATAACCATTTTTCTTCGACGTGGTTATTTATATACGAAAGGCGATATTATCATATCATCGTTTCATTTCCTCGTACGATGCAGTTGAAACATAACAAGGATCTACACTTACTAACCCTATGTCGCGCGGTGTACCATCATACTTACATAATTTACACATAAATGCTGCTGTAAGTCAAATCATCTCAAACATTTTTAGATAATATCGTCTATCAGCAGTGATCAGTTGCCTTTTTCGAGGATATCGATCGTATAGTTTGAGGATCTCTCCGATTATAAGAATCACTGTTTTCCAACATTAATGAAACATCTTCAATTGACATTATGCTGAATGATTCAATTCACTAAAGTGTTAGGCTAACATTGTGGAGCTTCAATTAAAAAAAATGTCAAACTTTGATATCTGAGCTACATAGTAGTGTTCAAATGGTCAAATAAACACCCTAGAATACAAAAGTGGAAAGTTACACTGCCAATGGCAAGTTATGCATGAATAAACCATTAAAACTCGGGCGAGTTTTAATAGCCTAGGTGTACACACAGTAAGTCTATGGGAGGAAATGGGCAAGTGAATCTGGTTAATAAACTTACGATTTTCACTTTTTAAAGCACTAAATCATTTTGAAATACATTTTTTTTCAGGCTTCATTTTTAGACCTCATCAAAGACACTGGTAGCATGGGGAATCATGTGGCTCAGATTTTCTTTTTAACTGTGGTAAATGTTAGCCAATACCTTTAACTACTGTTCGAGCCAATATATCGTTGTACGCGACATTTGTGGCGGCAGTTGGGCATCTCTTAACGCGTGTACCTGTTTACAGTTATTACGATTCTTGCCTGTCGGAGTTTAAGGAAGAAGCAAAACATTTTCATTCTTAATGTGGCCATCTCTGATCTGCTCTTTTCGTTGTCATTTGCATGTTTCCTGCTTTTTCCGGTAAGTTATGCCTATTCTTTGTTAAGTAATCACTTTTTTTTTAACGAATGTAGGCCAAATAACGTTTCGGGGGGGGGGGGGGTGGAAACTAGAATCACATTTTAACAAGTCTCTGGACTGCTTAGGAAAATACATAAGACACGGTAGCGTATTGCAACACTGGATCACAATCGGGTGATAGCGCGAGATACTAACGGCGTGATATAAATCATAATTACTAGTCACTTTCAAAGGAAGAAATTTTTTTGTAATGATAATTACTTTTCGCTGTAGCCAATAGCAAAAAATGGGTAAGCACAAAAATTTCAATTTGCCTGTTTCAATGTCGAGATATCTGTGTAAACAACAAATGGGTGGAATCACAATGTGTCACTTTTAACGGGACTGCAGTAAAAGTGGCACAATTGCAATATCACCCATTCATGGTTAACTAAACATATCTCAAGATTAAAACAAGCAAATTGAACAAAACTAACGTTATCTGAAAGCTAAGACTACGCTCTTGACGTTGATGTAAGCATAACGTCACAAGAGTATTTCTAATTGCCATAGAGCGGCGGTTTTCACTTGTACAATTTTTGAGACACACTGTACACATTGAAGAGGATGGGAGGCAGTAGGCAGGTAGGCAGCCTTGTCAAACTCCTTCTTCCAATGATTCCAGTCAGAGTCTCTTGTGCTGTTCTTATGCTCACTGTCTGTCCATGTACAAGTTCCTAATGAGGCGCCCTATACTTCCAGTCTACTCAAGAGACTTAAACACATCCAATAATCCGACTCAGTTCAGTCTATCAAACGAGTTTCTCGTGTTCAAGAAGTAATTATATTTACCCCTTTCTGTATTTCTAGGTACTGTGTTACACATGAGAAAATGGTCACAGATGGTTCTCATAATTACTATAGCCGCACAGAGGTCGAGTCCAGTTCGAAATCTAAAATAATTCATATCCCAGAAAACTTTCAACTTTCACAATCATTCTCCATATGATGATTCAGAATAATCTTTGATGTATGACATATTAATGTTGTGCAGACATCAAGCATTTTATGGCGTTGTTTTTTCTTTGATATAGGATTATGATTGTCCTAAAAAGTCTTCAGGCCAGTTTCCAGTTTCATAGATATTTACAACATAGTCTATCCAAGGGACCGTTTTATGAAAGTTGCCAGCTCTGACAAGTTAGACTCTGACAGTTACCATAGTAACAGTTAGTGCGCAGTGCTTCTCTGCCTGCAATCAAAACCAAAGATTTCACTAAATTTGTCGGAAAACCGGACTTGTTGGATATATTCTATCCGACAAGTCCTTTCATGGAACGCCCCAAGTTCTTTTTCATCAGAGTCCATCTAAGTTGTTAAAAATTCCAGTTGGCAACTCATCTATTCCAGATGCTCTTTTACCCCTTATTTCTCAATGACCTTATGAATTCAGAGCTAGGTAAAGGTGGACCCGTCTCGATCTACCATGTCTTCACTTTCCATATCTGGCTTTGCATTTTTTTCATTTAATTCTAACATCTCCTTTGAATATCTGGAATATCTGTCAATCTCTCTCCAGATTTGCCGTCTATCACTTCGGTTGTATACCCGGGGGGGGGGGGCTGGGGGCAGGCGGGGCTAAAAGTATACCCCTTTTTCCTGATTTTGGCGATTTTGATACCCTTTTCAATGTACGCGCGTACATCGTCCGACCGTGAAAAACAACCCTTTTTACGCGTTTTTTCACACGCTCGTGGTGTACACGTTGTAATGACACTGCCCCCCCCCCCCCCGGGTATACAACCGAAGTGATAGACGGCAAATCTGGAGAGAGATTGACAGATATCTCAGATATTCAAAGGAGATGGATAGAATTAAATGAAAAAAATGCAAAGCCAGATATGGAAAGTGAAGACATGGTAGATCGAGACGGGTCCACCTTTACCTAGCTCTGAAATTCATAAGGTCATTGAGGAAATAAGGGGTAAAAGAGCATCTGGAATAGATGAGTTGCCAACTGGAATTTTTAACAACTTAGATGGACTCTGATGAAAAAGAACTTGGGGCGTTTCATGAAAGGACTTGTCGGATAGAATATATCCAACAAGTCCGGTTTTTCCGACAAATTTAGTGAAATCTTTGGTTTTGATTGCATGGCAGAGAAGCACTGCGCACTAACTGTTACTATGGTAACTGTCAGAGTCATGACTTGTCAGAGCTGGCAACTTTCATAAAACGGTCCCATGGATAGACTATGTGTAAATATCTATGAAACTGGAAACTGGCCTGAAGACTTTCTTAGGACAATCATAATCCTATATCAAAGAAAAAACAACGCCATAAATGCTTTGATGTCTGCACAACAAGTTTAATATGTCATACATCAAAGATTATTCTTCGAATCATCATATGGAGAATGATTGTGAAAGTTGAAAGTTTTCTGGGATATAATTATTTTAGATTTCGAACTGGACTCGACCTCTGTGCGGCTATAGTAATTATGAGAACCATCTGTGACCATTTTCTCATGTGTAACAGTAGCCTAGAAATACAGAAAGGGGTAAATATAATTTACTTCTTGAACTACGAGAAACTCGTTTGATAGACTGAACTGAGTCGGATTATTGGATGTGTTTAAGTCTCTTGGAGTAGACTGGAAGTATAGGGCGCCTCATTAGGAACTTGTACATGGGACAGACAGTGAGCATAAGAACAGCACAAGGAGACTCTGACCCTGGAATCATTGGAAGAGGAGTTTGACAAGGCTGCCTACCTGCCTACTGCCTCCCATCCTCTTCAATGTGTACAGTGTGTCTCAAAAAATTGTACAAGTGAAAACCGCCCTCTATGGCAATTAGAAAATACTCTTGTGACGTTATGCTTACATCAACGTCAAGAGCGTAGTCTTAGCTTTCAGATAACGTTAGTTTTGTTCAATTTGCTTGTTTTAATCTTGAGATATGTTTAGTTAACCATGAATGGGTGATATTGCAATTGTGCCACTTTTACTGCAGTCCCTTGTAAAAGTGACACAATTGTGATTCCACCCATTTGTTGTTTACAAGATATCTCGACATTGAAACAAGCAAATTGAAATTTTTGTGCTTACCCATTTTTTTGCTATTGGCTACAGCGAAAAGTAATTATCATTACAAAAAAATTTCTTCCTTTGAAAGTGACTAGTAATTATGATTTATATCACGCCGTTAGTATCTCGCGCTATCACCCGATTGTGATCCAGTGTTGCAATACGCTACCGTGTCTTATGTATTTTCCTAAGCAGTCACAGAGACCTTGTTAAAATGTGATTCTAGTTTCCACCCCCCCCCCCCCGAAACGTTATTTGGGCCTACATTCGTTAAAAAAAAAAGTGATTACTTAACAAAGAATAGGCATAACTTACCGGAAAAAAGCAGGAAACATGCAAATGACAACGAAAAGAGCAGATCAGAGATGGCCACATTAAGAATGAAAATGTTTTGCTTCTTCCTTAAACTCCGACAGGCAAGAATCGTAATAACTGTAAACAGGTACACGCGTTAAGAGATGCCCCAACTGCCGCCACAAATGTCGGTACCAACGATATATTGGCTCGAACAGTAGTTAAAGGTATTGGCTAACATTTACCACAGTTAAAAAGAAAATCTGAGCCACATGATTCCCCATGCTACCAGTGTCTTTGATGAGGTCTAAAAATGAAGCCCTGAAAAAAAATGTATTTCAAAATGATTTAGTGCTTTAAAAAGTGAAAATCGTAAGTTTATTAACCAGATTCACTTGCCCATTTCCTCCCATAGACTTACTGTGTGTACACCTAGGCTATTAAAACTCGCCCCGAGTTTTAATGGTTTATTCATGCATAACTTGCCATTGGCAGTGTAACTTTCCAAACTTTTGTATTCTAGGGTGTTTATTTGACCATTTGAACACTACTATGTAGCTCAGATATCAAAGTTTGACAATTTTTTTTAATTGAAGCTCCACAATGTTAGCCTAACACTTTAAGTGAATTGAATCATTCAGCATAATGTCAATTGAAGATGTTTCATTAATGTTGGAAAACAGTGGATTCTTATAATCGGAGAGATCCTCAACACTATACGATCGATATCCTCGAAAAAGGCAACTGATCACTGCTGATAGACGATATTATTCTAAAAATGTTTGAGATGATTTGACTTACAGCAGCAGTTTATGTGTAAATTATGTAAGTATGATGGTACACCGCGACATAGGGTTAGTAAGTGTAGATCCTTGTTATAGTTTCAACTGCATCGTACGAGGAAATGAAACGATGATATGATAATATCGCCTTTCGTATATAAATAACCACGTCGAAGAAAAAATGGTTATAAACAAACATCGCTGTGCACCCTGTTGTTAGTTTACACTCGAAAATGAACATTTGGTGTAATTTTCATTTCAACACTTGAGCGTAAAATCCTACTTACCATATTTAACCGTCTCGGTGATATTTGGTTGATAATCAGGTAGTGTAATGGGTTAATTTGCAGCAGTGATGGAGTGGCAGATTAAACCTTCTCGTCCCACCATGCTTGAAACATTGTGCACAATTACATTATTATTATTATCATTATTATTATCATTATTATTATCATTATTATTAGCAGTAGTAGTAGTAATAGTAGTAGTTCACTTCCGTGAATCAGTTCAAGACCCTGCTGAAAACTTACCTTTTTAATAAATAGTTCTCTGGAATGTCCCAGTTGTAGGTCGGTCAATGGGGGTGCACACCAACTTTGATTTTCAGTATTCACTAATTTAACTATTCATTGTTTTGAATTACTTAAGGTTTCTTATATAATTTTTCTTTTTGCATTTAACTTTAATTTTTGGCATTTACCATAGACAGAAAATAGTGCGCTTAGAAACGCCCGTATTAAGCACCAAATAAATGTTTTGTATTATTATTATTATGAGTAGTAGTAGTAGTCGTAGCAGTAGTAGTAGTCGTAGTCGTAGTAGTAGTAGTAGTAGTAGTCGTAGTAGTAGTCGTAGTAGTCGTAGTAGTCGTAGTAATAGTAATGATACTACTACTACTACTACTACTACTACTACTACTACTACTACTACTACGACTACTACTACTACTAATACTACTACTACTCTGCCACTACGGTACTACCACTATGTTCTCTCATATTTTGTTAATTATTTGTTTCTGTCGTTTTTAAAGATATTGGAAAGAATTAGAATTTGAGCTAACAATACTATTTTCAACAAATTTGACAAAAGCCAGCAACGTAGTCCTCCATCAATTTGAGAATGGTTGCTCTCGACATGTATCACTAAAGGGACCTATCCAGTGTTCAAACATACTGTGGATTACATGGTCCCCGTGACCACGTATACGAACTGCTTTATTTGGAAACGTAGTTATTTTCACAAAAACTGTAAGAGGTCGAAATTTTTGACATGAAGTTGTACATTATCTTCATCATCATCATCATCATCATCATCATCATCATCATCATCATCATCATCATCATCATCATCAGGCATTGTTCAACCATTGTTGGATGAAGCCCTCCTCAATCAGTTTCCATTCACTTCTGTTTGCTGTCATTCTGTTCCATGATGCTGTGTTTGTGTATGATGATATTTCGTCTCTCCACCTCCTCTTTTGTCGACCCCTTCTTCGCTTGCCTGTTCTTGGTTGCCATTCTGTGAGTTTCTTGGTCCATCTGTTGTCTTGTGTCTATCATAGTGTCCTGTCCATCTCCATTTCATCTCTTTAATTTTACTATAATCATTTGACCTTCGTTTCTGCCGTATGTCAGTGTGCTTCACTTTGTCAAGTAATGTTAAATTGAGCTTCTTCTTTCCATAGCTCTTTGTGTTGTTCTCAATTTATGTTATTTCTTTAGTTGTAGACCAGGTTCTGCTTCATACGTCAATGTCGTTAAAATGCACTGGTCAAATATCCTTCTCCTCATTGCGAGTGGTATTTTCATGTCTGTTAAAAGTTCCCTGTACATATTAAAACATCTCCACCCTTCTTTAATCCTTGTCAATACTTCTTCTCTTGTATTATCCTCCATTATCAAGGTTTGGCCCAAGTACTTGTAACTGTCGACTTGATCTTTTTCTCTTATTTCCTCGTTAATCTCTTTCCCGACTGTGTATATGCAAATCGAGTAGACTATTTACAAGTTCAATAAACATATGTTATATGAGAAGATTGCAAAAATGCCAGCAAATCCGTCTATAGTAACTAGATTGCCTGCATATTGCATTTCATTTTACGATCTACGTTATAATTATTATCTGTCAGTTTGAGGAATGAAACCTATATAGACGACTTCCTGCATTTAGAGAATACAGAACATAACATTGCAAGAAGGAAATTACTTAACGTTTGAACAAATTTAGTAAAACGGTTCAAGAGTTATGATGGTCCAAAATTTATTTAATCCTTGTTATGGAAGATTCTTAAAGACACTACACTGTGGAAGACCCGTTTAAAAGATTGTCGAACTTTGCTATCTGACATATCTGACAGTGTTTGAATGGACAAATAAACACCCTAGAACACAAAAGTTTGGACAGTTATGCTGTCCATAGTACAATATGTGCAGATACAAATTGGCACATTAATTTTATATCAGCCGATAGAAAATTCTGCAACACAGCAGTCTATAGAGAAAAGCTGGAATGGTGTCTCAATGATTTTCACTTTTTTAAAGCACTTAATGATTGTTTTACACTGCAATTTTTCCAGGGCTTCATTTTCAGACCGTATCAAAGACACTAGTAGCATGGGGAATCATGTAGCTCAGATTTTTTAAACTGGAAACATTGTTATACAATGCCTTTAAATTATCAACTCCACCAGATAGTTAGATAAAAGTGTGGAGAACTCCCGATTGGCTTAGTACACAATTTTCACGTAATCTCATCTTAAACAATATATCCGATTTGCTCTTGCTTGTTGTGCGAGTATGTCCTAGCAAAATTGATTCTACGTTTTTGTTGTTCTTGTTGTTGAAAGAATTTTGTTACTTTCTCAATATTTGTGTACAAATCCAATAGAAAGTTCTTCACACTTTCATCTGAAAAATGGGCGGAGTTGTCAATTCAAGGATCCTCCATAACAATTAAATAAACTTTGAACAATCATAACTCTTGAACCGTTGAAAGGCGTCGTATAACATTGTTTCCAGTTTAAAAAATCTGAGCTACATGATTCCCCATGCTCCTGGCATGACTGGTGTCTCTGATAAAGTCTAAAAATGAAGTCCTGAAAAATTGCAGTTTAAAACGATCATTGAGTGCTTCTAAAACGTGAAAATCATTGAGCGACCATTTCCGTTTCCTCCATATTCTACTGTGTAGCAGAATTTTCTATCAGCTGAGAATAAATTCATGTGCGATTTTGATCTGTACATATTTTCCGAGTGTGTTCTCGGGTGTTTATTTGTCCATCCAAACACTACCAGATATGTCAGATAGCAAAGTTTGACAATTTTTTAAATACGGCTTCCACAAAGTTATATAGTGTCTTGCAAATTTGCTCAAACTTCGACTATTTTCTCTCTTTTATTGTTCTGTATTGTCTGAATCAGGAAGATGCCTGGGTTTTAATCCCCTTTAATTAACCCTGTGCCACCGAGATTCTGAAAATCCCATAAGGTTTACACAGGGCACATCTGATTTCCGTTGCAACGGCTTAAAAGTGTTTTCAATTTTTAAAGAGATAAATGAATCATCGAAAATGAAGAGCTGAGGGAAGATAGACATTAGGAGAGGAAGATAAAGTGTGTGTGTGTGTGGGTGTCTTTGTGTGTGTGTGGGTGTGTTTGTATGTGTGTGTATGTGTGTGTGTTTGTGTGTGTATGTATATGTGTGTGAGTTTGCAGGAGGCAAATTGTGGGTGTATTTCGGCATTGTGGGGGTACCCCCAGAATGAAACATTTTAAAACGGTTTAAAACAACACAGTGAGCGTTTTTTTACTCCCATAATGATGTTGTGTGTCTATTGTGTGTTGTGTTGTGTGTGTGTGAGTGTGTGTGTGTGTGTGTGTGTGTGTGTTGTGTGTGTGTGTGTGTGTGTGTGTGTGTGTGTGTGTGTGTGTGTGTGTGTGTGTGTGTGTGTGTGTGTGTGTGTGTGTGTGTGTGTGTGTGTGTGTGTGTGTGTGTGTGTGTGTGTGTGTGTGTGTGTGTGTGTGTGTGTGTGTGTGTGTGTGTGTGTGTGTGTGTGTGTGTGTGTGTGTGTGTGTGTGTGTGTGTGTGTGTGTGTGTGTGTGTGTGTGTGTGTGTGTGTGTGTGTGTGTGTGTGTGTGTGTGTGTTTTCTTTAGCAGACCTCAAATTCACTGTTTTAGGGAGAAAATGTCAAATTTGAGGAAAGAATTTACTAAAATTCATATTTAATGGCTTAAAATAGCATTTTTTATTATGTGTTTTGCCCATTGGAAAGACCCATAAAATATAACGGAAAACTCAACTCTCACATAATTTCATGTGTGTGTGTGTGTGTGTATCAGATTCCCCAAATGATTTGGCTCATTTGTTTGCAATTGAAACAATAACAAGGATCTAGACTTACACGAACGCTACGTCACGGTGTACCATTACACATACATACATACATACATACATACATATAAACTGCTGCTGTAAGTCGAATCATCTCAAACATTTTGATAAGGATATCGATCGTTAAGTGCTGAGGATCTCTCCGAATATTAGAATTCACTGTTTTACAGCATGAATGAAGCGTCTTCAATCGACATTATGCCGAATAATTCAATTCAATTCACTTCGGTTTTAGACACTGCATACGACGCAATCTCTGTGGTAGCGACATTACTCGCGGCAGTTGGGGTGTCTTTTAACGCCTTTACTGTTATTACGATTCTAACCTGTCCGAGTTTAAGGAAGAAGCAGAACATTTTCATTTTTAATTTAGCTGTCTCTGATCTGCTCTATTCGTTATTATTTGCATGTGGAGAGCCGTTTCCGGTAAGTTATGCCCAGTCTTTGTTAATTAATCATGCGTAAAATTATTTTTTGAACGAATGTAGGATGTCGTGCCCCTGAAAATGTGTCCTAGCTATTGTTTCATCTGTCTTCTGATGCGTCTTTCGCAGTTCTTTCATCATTCGATCCTCTTTTCAAATTATATTGATATATGACTTATTTCGTTCATGTTAATTTTTGATACTTTTTCTACTTCGCATTACTGTTTTATTATAGTACGTGTATTATTTTTTAGTTTCATCATTTGTAATTGATTATATAATAATGCAGGACTCCTTGTAGAAGAAGGCGTATCTTGGCTTGGAACTTGACTACCGCTGTCTCATAATTAGACGATTAATGATATGTAATAAATAAGTAAATAAATAAATAGATAAATAAATAGATAAATAAATAAATAAATAAATAAATAAATGAATAAATAAAAGTTCATTATTCAGGTGTCTATAAATCTATTGTCCTTTTTTCATCACCTCCTTTCGCCCATCTCAAGCTGCATAATCCGACTAACCCATGGTTTTCTGGGTTCATGCCTTTTCACCAATCAAATAGTCTCGTCTGCACTTTCTCTGGTATTTTCTTTCAGCCGGGTCCAGCCGGAATCCATCGTTAGCATGCATGTTTCAACTTATCTATTATATTACAGGTACTAAGAAGATGGATTCAACCCATTCTATACACTTCGTTCTTAGTAGCATACCTCAGCGCTGTGTCCGTAGCCATCCAGAGGTACATTATATTTCGATTGGATTCACACGGGACTCGAAGACTCGTTACAGCCCCTCGATGCATTACAGCGTGCATCTGTCTTTGGATTGGTGCAATAACAATGATATCAGTCATTGAATTCCAAGTAGCGGAAAAAGATGTTCGTCACCTCATTTATATAGCCTTTAATCTACCATGTATCATTTTATCTAGCATATGCTACGTCAATATTTATCGCGTCATCTCCTCATCTTCACGTACTGTTGCCTTATCGGACACCCAGTATCTAATGAGGATTGAAAGGAACAAGAAGGTTTTACAAACATTTGCACTTGTTCTTTGTTCAAATATCATCGGTTTCCTTCCTGTTTTCATTGAGGTTACTGCAAATGTAACAGCTTACTACGTATCCAGATGGTATAGATGGCTGATGTCATTGCTCTTAGTTTGCAACACTATCATAAATCCTATGCTATATTGGTCTCGTCTGACTAACTTTAGAAATGTCCTCCGCGGAATCTGCAATTATTGCAAGAGAGAAAGAAGCGAGCCTCATCCGTCACGGGTAAATGTGATCAACATGGCACCGGTAAATACAAATCAACAAAATACTGCGACAGTTGGGAATATTTAACCTTTGCATCATTGCACTTGGAAGATTTCATGCGAAGGTCAAAGGGCAGTGACATGATTGGAAGAAATAAAAAATTGTCTCTCGAACCAAACTGGTTTAAAGGTTTATCAATGAATATACCAGCTGGAGTGTATCTCCTGACTGGAAGGATTTACCTTGAATGTGTTTACTTGAGCCGAATCAAGCATGAACATACTAACAGTTTGTTTCTCTCGAGCCCCGATAAAAATAGACCCCATAGAGAGCCACAGAGCAGATGTTTGTCACAAGGCATAATGATAGAAGTTATTTTAGAACGAATCAACTTTTCACAACCAACTTTTCACAGTAGAATTCTTGCACAGTTTTCTGGATTGTGGAATAGTTTCACCCCAAGTTGAGGACTACAAGCAGGCATGCCATTTAGCTTTTGATTAGATTTTATTTTAATGGTAATTAATGAGATGGTTAAATTACACACGGAGCAAGTTCCTTGTGGAACGGTGTCGTGTCAAAAGTGGAAAAAAAAATCGCTGAGGGCGGTGCTAGTTATTTTTGTTCGTTTCTCACAATTATATTAATAAAGTATGATGCATTAAGCGCATGGAATCGCATTAATAAAGTATCATGCATTAAGCGCATGGAATCGCATTTGCACCTATTCCGCAGCACAGAAATTATCACTCATACCCTGACCTATGTATAAAGGACATGTCTACATGTATGTAATCTGAAAATTGGTAATTACCTAGAATTTGACAAATTCACCAAAGAGTAACGGTCAGTTAGACCGTTCCATGGTTAGACTCTGTGCGAAACTCAATGAGCTAAATTAAATCAGTAGTATTATTTTCAGTAAATATGTATTAATATACGAATAATAATCTGCATGAAAATTATTCATTGTCGTGTTGATGCACATTTGTAAATTGTAAATAAATGTCACATATCATACATGATGAACACACATGTACTGTAAGGGTCTGAAAGAAGACTAGCAAAATTTTAGTCTCCACGGGACAAAATTCAAATCAAAGTCCACCGGTTACCCATAATTCAACTAAAACTGGGTTTCTGGTTCCTGTACATTCCTATACATTCCTTTACTTTGCTTAAGATTCTTAGATGGTGTTTTCTTCTGTATGGCAGTGTATTTACACAATATTACTGTGAGGCTCGAAAAAGAGAAGTGCTGCTTGGAAGTTTTCTTGGAATCTCGGAGACTTGGTTGGGTTACATCACTGATCCACTTGTATCTACACCAGACTATACAGCAGTTAGTTTGTGTGAAAATATAGGAGGAGGAAGAAGTGTATTGTTGTATGTAAACAATGATCTATCATAATAGATAAATAATTGATGTATCAACACGTATGATATAGAATATTACTTTATCGAAATAAAAAATGATCGTGACAAACAACTTTTTAAAATTATTTACAGACCTCCTACTGGACTGTGTCAAGAATTTATAAACTCTATTCGTTCAGTTATTGATATTTCAAGCACTGCAAACAATAAATGAAATATTATGGGCGAGTATTGATATTTTGAAATATGATGCCGATAATGCAGTTCAGAATTTTATGAGCTTATTGACGTCATATTCCTTTCATGCAATTATTACAAAGCCAACGAGAATAGCTCTACATTCAAATATAACATATGCACAAATGATTACTCTGCACTGACTCCAGGAAGTCTAAATACTGATATTAGTGACCATATACCAATATTTGTATCACTAAGTCCAGATTTTAAGAAGAATGCTTCAATGCTTCAAGATCTTCAAGATCTACACAATTGAAACGTGATACTTGTGCCGAAAATATACAAAGTCTAATTAAAAGATTTAAGCAATAGAAATTGGCAACAGATTATGATTGGTGAGACGGTCAATGATGTATACCAGAGCTCTCCTAAACATGTTTTGCAAATCGTATATCAAAATATTCCTCCACTGGAAGTAAAGCATAGATTTGATAACAAAATATAATTATTTCCTGGGATGACGAATGTTTTTTTTGTGAAAAGGAAACATTTTCTCTACAAAATTATGTAAAAACTTTAACAAACGAAAAACAAAACAATGTACTTCGCTTCTAGAAATTCATTAAATCATATTATTCAAACGCGAAGAAGGCACACATCACTTGAAAGTTGGAAGTGGTTAAAACAAACTAAAGAATACTTGGAAATAATTATATCAATGAGTTCCTCTCTCGAAAAAGACGCAAAGCTGACATTAAATACATAATTGGGGAGGATATGAAGTACAAGATCCTGAAGATATTGTTAAATAGTTCGACAAATTTTTTAAATATTGATCCAATGATGGAATCAAAGATCCCTCCAGTACGAAAGAGTATTGTTATCATACTTGGGTAACAAAGTACCATAGTTTTTACATAATGCCAGTTCTAGAAGAAAAAATTGTTGATGTAATATCAAATCTGTCGGAAAGGCGGCTGGACCAAATGATATACTCCTGATGTTATTAAAACAGCAAGTATTGTTTCTAGCAGAACACTGGCCTTTTACATTCAAATAGTTAATAAGTCAAGGAATATTCCGAATGATTTAAAACTTGGGAAAGTATAGTTTCTAAAACGGAAATAAGTGAATTGGGTAGGGTCGAACAACTGACTCATATTAATTTTACCTATATATTTCCAATTTTTTGAGAAATTAATTTTTAACGATGGATTGCCTAAAGATTACTCAATTATGGTTTCAGACCTGACCGGTCTACGGAATAGCGAATACTGATGCTTTTAAAAATCCGTGGATCTAAAAAGGAACAATATGGTCTTATAATTGCAAAAGTCAACTAATTTCAAATTCATGCGA
>JZLH01S0222663.1:28630-56130 GCA_001188425.1 Eucidaris tribuloides
CTTCTTCTTCTTCTTCTCCTCCTCCTCCTCCTCCTTCTTCTTCTTCTCTTTCTTCTTCTTGCTTCTCCTTTTCGGGCTCCTTTTTCCTCTTTTTCCTCTCCTTTCCTTCTTGTTTTCGTCTTCTTCCTTTTCCTCACTTCTCCCTTTTCTTCATTCCCGGCTCCTCCTCCTTTTCATAATTTCTTCATTCTTGTCTCCTTCTCCTTCTTATGTAGCTCTCTATCTCTACACTATAAAACGCTGTTAAGCGAGTAAACATTCTTCTACATTCTTGTTATCACGTTGCGAGGATGTTTAGAGGCTTAACGGCGCGTGTCAAACCATCGATGTCCAAATTCTAAACACTAATCGTCCATTTGTATATACATTTTCTTAACACATCTTTGCTATTTCTTTCGAAACACACTTTTTACAGTGTATTTGAAGAGCTTGCAATCAAAAGGCGCTAAATCCATTTTGATGAATTTGGAGAAAATGGCATTTCTTTGCCGGAGTTTGTGCACGCGCCTATGGGAAAATAAAATTAAAATGCGTAGTTTTGCGTATTTGACTGTGCAATTTAGCGTCAAATTTTAGTCTGTAATTAGACAAGTGGTTAGCCAATGTACTGATGCTAATAATTAATTTCACGAAAAGTGGATTTAGCGCCTTTTGGTTGCAAGCTTTTCATTTATAAATGTATATGTCTATTTATCACTTTTCTATTTATTGTACATGCATGTTCAAAATGTAAATAATTTCATTTCCTTATCATTTCATTATTACACAGATATTACCGACCAGAGCAGGTGGAGGAGGAAGGCGACGAGGAAGAGAAGAAGGAAATGAAGAGCCCCGAGCTGGCGAACGGAAAAGCTACTGATGTGGAGAAGGGGGACATCAAAACAGAAGAAGCTAAAGAATGAATCAGTTCTGAATCTTTCAGTGAATTGGAATGAACAGAACAGTGCTGTATCCGAGGCTGGACTCGAGGCCAATTTCTGGTGGCCTCAGTCTTGGTCTCGGTCCAAGTTACACGTACAAACCCTATGCGCTGCAAGAACAGCGGTGTTACATTTAACACCACTGATTTTAAATCTAACACCGCTCCAACTTCAATAGAGGACCACACAGAGAGGTGTTGAAACTACAATGGGATGGTGTACAAAAGTAATCCCTGGCACTTCTTGGTGTTAATTTGACACTGCAGCTGGTGATATTTTTGACACTGCGCTGGTGTTAATTCAACAATAACACTGCATTCTGTTGATCTGATACCGTTGGTGGTAATTGCAATGGTATATCACAGACCCGGTGTAGTTTCAACACCTGTTGGTGTGGTCCTCTATTGAAGTTGGAGTGGTGTTAGATTTAACACCAGTGGTGTTAAATGTAACACCGCACTTCTTGCAATGCATAGGATTTGTAAAGGTAACTTGGACCGAGACATCATCCAACATCAAGTAGTTTATCGGGAAGTTCTTATTCTTCTTGTTGAAGTTAAACATCAACAAGAATTAACAGGAACTAGGTAACCCCCTAAAAAGTCATTTTAGATCTTGAAGTGACACCCATCGGTGTAAATTTAACACCATAAATGAACACTAGAAATCTAACACCGGCTTGGTGCAACACTGTTGCATATTTAACACCCGCCTCTTTGCAGTGTGGAAGGGCTGGCTTTGGGGGCGACCTTGGTCACGGAACCTGCGGTCTCGGATACAACGCTGGAAAAGAATGTGTAGTCTAGCCTCCATTTAATGGAAACAAAATATTAAGAGCATATAATATACATGTAATTAAAATAATATCATAATACAATATCAGAGCAAGACTCGACCACATTGCTTTGGACTATGACTAGTCTCGAGCCACAGGCAAATTTTCCTTCATATTTGGCAAGATGCTAACATTACGAGAGTGTCGGATTTCCCATAGCTACGTCCCATGGAACTTTCAGTTCTAGTTCACGATGGGTTAAGTTTATCTTAATAATATTACAATATAATTCACCACATGTTTGAACAAAACACTTTATGATTCTGTCTATCGATGATGATACGTATAAAAGAAATTTATATAATGGTATGAAGTGGAGACTGTTGTATTTTTTTTTAGCATTAGATCTTCAGAGTTGTTTGACCACTTTGAGTTTGGGAAAATATGTGTCCCGTTTCTATCATTGAGAAGAGATCGCGGTATTTTAATTCCGTCATCCCGCCTTATGATCCTTATCTCTTCAATTAGTCACTTAAAGGCAAAGTTCACCCTGAGGTCAAGTTAGTTTTAGTAAAAGCGGACAAATGAAACATATTCATAACATGAGAGAAACATTCATGAAGGTTTGACAAAAACCCATCAAAGAATAACAGAGTTATGGAATTTTAAAGTTTTAATTTGTGACGTCACATGCGAGCAGTTCCCCATATGTCATGTGATATAAATTCTATAAAGTGCCGTTTTCTCAGAAATTTGACAATGATTTTACCTCTGCATTCAATATACATGTATTATCAGAAACATATTTCATATAAACTTCTATGGAAAAAAACCCCAGTCATTTATCATGAACCATAAAACATGGCAATTTGTGAAATTTAAATTACATGACATATTTTGAGCTACTCGAATGTGACGTCACAAATTAAACACTTTAAAATTCTATAACTCTGTTACTCTTTGATGGATTTTCGTCAAACTTTCAATGATATGTTTCTCTCATTTTTCTGCTTTTACTAAAACCAACTTGACGACAGGGTGAACTTTGCCTTTAATTGTTTGGTTTATTATATCATGGTGTTTATGAAGTAGTTTATACATAAAGCATCTGGAAAGGTGTATTTTAAAGGTTGTAGATTTGTCATGATATATAAGAAGAGTGTAGTGATTTCGTAATGCTTGTCTTGGGCTCATCGTAGACCAGTGGTATCAATACGGCAAATGTTTAGATTAAAAATTGTCAAATTCAAATTCAAATTTCATGCCATACTCATCATAAAGCACATTACAAGAAATTGTACAGATATTACATGAAATAGAACGTAAAATCAAGATGATACAAGACACTGGTATAAAGATATGATATTGTAAGGGGTAAGCAGAAATTAGAATGCTACTTTTATAATAGCTAACCCCGACAAGAATCTAAAAGTTACAAATCACAGTTTACTGTTTTATGTGAAGTTTTCGTATAGGATTATAGGTAGTAACAATGCTGTTGTTATTATGTATGGCCATTTAGACGGAATAATTTATACTCTTAATTCCTAAAATTTAATTTCCTTTTTGGCAGAGAAATGAAATTGGTTGGAATGATAAAAAAAAGTATTCAGACGTCAAGAGGAGCTGGGTTTCTTAGACCAGTGAAAGTATTGAAACTCGATTAAGGAAAAGGTCCAAATCACCTTAATTTTGAAACAGCTTCAATTACAATAATGCTGTAGGTAACACCCGACTTTTTTATAGATTGTGAGACACGGACAAAAAGAATCAACATAAAAGAATTGAATTACAGACAGAGTGAAAAACAAAAACGAAAAACTTAAGATAGCTTGTAACACTGACATCACAAACCCAAGATTAGATACATTATTGAATCCGAATGTGATAAGTGCTCTTTCTGATGAGGTATAACTCGGATAACCTTAACACTTTATTAACCCTTTGGATGCTATAATGTAAAATATAGTCGAAAATCTCGGGGTCCCCCCCCCCCCGAGATTTTTCATTAATTTATTTTTTAACAAAACGAAAGACATTAAGAATCTGTTATTGGTGTGATATGACCTTTGGGCATAAAGCTTTCAAATAAAAAAAAATCCCCAAAACTAAACTTGGGCTTGAAACGATTAACTGTTTTCCCCATTTTCTCAGTTTCATTAAAGAAATACCGAATTTGAGATTTAGATCACGGAAAACCCATGGATCTAAAATGATGCAGAGAAATTGCATTTAATTTCAGCTGAACAAATCAAACAACAATGAATTCAATCATCGTTTACTTACCGTGTGTGCCTCAGTTTGTAAAACGCCCTCTTCTATAATTGACTAAACAGCTTTGTATGTCTATGTGAAAAGTTGTTCATTAATTTTATGGTTAAAGATTGTGTTGTATGGCACAAGAAGAAGAGCAAAGTTTAACCCTCTCAATACCAGTGCAACAATCCCCCGTAGACTTTGTGTGTAATATTCTATGTGTGGTAATGAAATGGTTAAAATGTAGGGGCGGGCCCGGACACTTCCGTACACTGGTATACTCCACGCATCTTATTATCTATTTAAACAATGCGTACCCAGAAAAAAAAAGAATCCTAAAACAAAGGCTTATTGCACGGAAGCAGTATTGCGTGGAAGCAGTGGGGCGTATTATTGTAAAAACAAGTCCAATTAGTTCAGATATTAAGTTCAAGTTTAAATAAACTTTATCTTTTGCTCTTTCAAATGATACATTAATTAAGCAAATTTATACATTCATGCATCTCTGACTACCATAACTTAAAAATTTAATGTCAAAAACCATTTGCTACACTCTATGGCTTTACACTGTGCACACCGTGAAAAAGAAGAGATGGACCGGTGGTGTGCACAGTCTCAAAGCCATAAAATGTAGCAGATGTTTTTTGACATTACATTTTTAAAGTTATGGTACTCGAGATGCATGAATGTATAAGTTTGCTTAACGTATCATTTGAAAGAGCATAAGTTAAGGTTTATTTTGAATTTGTTTTTGCAATCACATGCCCCACTTCTTCCGCGCAATAAGCCTTTGTTTTAGGGTTCTGTTTTTTTTTTCTGGGACGCACTGTAGATCAACCTGTTCCAACCTCAACATTTATTCGAAAACATTACGGCCAGTCTACCGACCATTACGCATATGCCGGATGTGCAGAGACATCGATCCGGGGGGAGGGGGCAGTTGACCACCCAATAAAATATTTGGGTAACAAAATATCGTTCGACCCCCCCCCCAATAATTTTGACAACGTAAAAAAATATTTCATGCGTAGCAAGAATATGTTTGAAAGCAGTGCAAGACACTAAAAAAACATAAAATTGAGCATAAACATACAATCAAACACACACGATTTTCAATTGTGTGGGCTTCGCGCGCAAACTCAAGCGCACCGAAACTGTACCCCCCCCCTCCATATCGAGATCCACAAAGGGATCGACGCTCTTATGGATGGGCTAGTCTGCTCCAGTGATAAAGTGATAATAAAGCATTACTGTAAACTAGCTTGTACATTCATAGGCCAATCTGCAGATTAGTTCCAGTCATTTCATACCTTTTGCATATTCTGTCCTCAATATTCCAGCCTTTCAGAATACAATTCGTCGTGCACCCATGCAAAGGCCGTTAGTGTATGCCTTGTGCCTATGAAAAGGCCACTAATTCAATACATAACGATTACAGTTAACGGCCTTTGCACAGGTAGACAACACACAGTTAACGGCCATTGCATAGACACACGACGAATTGTGAACATATAATAACGTTTAAAACGTAATAACAAAAATGTAATTTAGTATATTGCAGCGAAGAAGAATCCACTCTTTTGATACCTTGATAATGAAACCTACAATTGCCAACAATATTTATAGTCGAAATGCAGTATACGGATTTGTACCAGTCAGTATAAAGTGGTTTTCTACATTTTGTTAATTTTCTAAATATTCTAGCTCGCTTTTCAATACACAGAATGCAAATGTGTAAATACTAGTGTATCACGTTAAAAACGTAATTAAAATTTGCGATGAAGTTTATTGAAAACAAGAATTGGTAATGATTGAAGTCGTTTTTGTGTTGGTGCACTGTTGTGAGTGATAGGAAATTTATCATAGATCAGTTCATGATTATAAGAAGGTCCACGAGGTCAAAAGGTCCCCAGATCTATGTGCGTCTTTTGGATAGAGGGTCCATCAGATGAAAGGTTTTCCAGATGGAAAGTCATCGAGATCAAAGGTCTATGAAACTGAACATCTTAAAGATTAACATGATTAAACGTTCCATGAGATTGAAAGTCCCCCAGTTTGAAAATCAATACGACTGAGGTTTCTCAGGATACTTGGTCTTCCAGATCATGTAGGTGGCCTAAATGATTTGGAACGCCCACAAGATTGAAGATCCAATCTAGGATGTGAACCTGAAGGTTAACAAGATTGAGAGTTTTCATGGTTGGAGATCTTCGATGTCATAGGTACGTGATGTGTTAGACCTACAAACGTGAAAGCCCAAACCAGGAGATTGAAAGTTCTCCGGTTTGGAGGTCAACAAGATTGAGGGTTCTCCGGATTGAAGATCTTGCAGGTCATAGGTTCATGTGATGGAAGGTCCCTCAGATGGAAATCCTCAAGAAAAAAAGGTCAACGACATGGACCTGCCACAAGATTGAAGGTCGTGGGAGATCACAAGTCCTCTGGACTGAAGGTCAACAAGATCGAGGGTCCTCGGGAGAAATGGTCATAGGATTATAGTTTCATGAGATGTCGAAAAGAAGAAAGGTTTGCGTGATGGAAGGTCATCTGGAACAAAGGTCTTCTGAATTGAAGGTTCTCAAGATCACAGGTCATGTTTGATTCTCCTTAAGTAAACAAACCCAAGACAAATCCTTCCAGCCAGGAGATCCACTCCAGTTGGTGTACATTTTGGTTTATCTTTCAACCAGTTTGGTTCTAAAGGTTATTTCTCCCAATTATGTCACTGAGCTTAAGTGTGTGGGCATAGGTGCCAGTGAGTGTCTGTGAGTTTGTATAGTGTATGCGTGTATGTATGTGTGTGTGTATGTATGTATGTGTGTGTGTGTGTGTGTGTGTGTGTGTGTGTGTGTGTGTGTGTGTGTGTGTGTGTGTGTGTGTGTGTGTGTGTGTGTGTGTGTGTTTGTGTGTCTGTGTGTATGTATAATATCATCTATCAATATGTATCAAAATTCTCGTCCGTTTTGCCGGGCTCCTTTTGAAATATGTTTCTTCGTGACTGGAATATACTGTATCAAAAAAGTCGATATTCGTGCGAAAAACAATCACAATAACTCCACCGAGTCTTTAAGCATAATGTAAGTAAAGTTTACATTGTCCACTTTATTTCTTCAGCAATATGTTTACAGGTAAATGGATCATGAATGTAAACTGTAAAGATTATGCTTTAAAAAAATTCTCTTGATTTCACGTACCTGCATGAATCTACAAAAGGAGTACAGAATAGATAATAAAGAAATAGTCCTCAGTTTGCAGGTTTGAGAGAAACACAATCTACTCTGCATGACATATGACATAAACACATTTCGGTTAAATGAGTATTGTTTAAGGCAATCTGAATTGTTTCTTCACTTGAGCATTTTTAATGAAGGTGTATACCAGATAACAGTATAATGTAGGTTATGTGTTACCCACCATTATTAAAAAAAATACAACAACAACAACAATGATAAATAGACGTGAAGGCACTATACTTAATACTTTCAAGTCAGAACAAAGTACTAGGCGTAATAGATACTGTACATTTACCAGCATAATTACGAAGTGATTCTGCACTTCAGAACTTATTTCCCAGTACATGAATTGATATTACATAGTATCAATTACAATGAAGTTAGGATGTACAGATGTCAGACGTTATGCTACATGTTAATCTGCAGCGTAAGCATAGGCGTTGCCAGTGGGGCTAAAGGGGGCTATACCCCCACATCCGATGATCGAGAAGTAAAAAAGAAAAGAGCGAAAAGTACATTAAAAAAACGAACACTTTGGTCAACGCATCCAGGTCGGATATGTTCGTTAGGTTTGTTATTTCGAACAGAGACATTTTCTATACATCTGTACCTGAAAGATCGTTATTGTATCCAAACAAATCAAATACTATTCGTCAACCCGAATTAAATTTAATTACATTAAATGTGCTAAAAAGAAAACAGCTGAAGGACATTAAAGTGACTTAAAAGTTTTGGCCTCGTTAGTGGCAAGTGTTTTTCACATCTGGCTCTGTATCATCATTACCCTTTAAACATGGACTAAAAAGACAAGATATAATGTTTATAGTTACCTTAAAATTTCCATCGCAGAATCAAAGTGTGAAAACAAAATCGCAATTCGTATTTGATCAGTTTCATCTGTATTTTCCATTTAAGTAGATTTCCTATTTAAAAAACACACACACAACTTGTATGCCTTTAATAAAAGTTAAAATAATCCATGCATGTACAGCATTTCAATTATGTATGTTATTATTTTGATAAAATCTCATTTACGTAATCATCATTTCATGATATCATTTGCCAAAATAATCGTTATATATGTAAAATGCTGCTTTTCTATTCCTTGCAAATAGTACTGATACCGGTGAAAGCATTTTTATGTATTACACCCTTTTTATCGAGTAAATATAAATCTTTATCGTGCTCATCACATTTAAAAGTATGTCAGTAATTCCATTGAGTAGGTAATAAAAACCCAATTAATAAATGAGTCTCTGTCGCTAATACCAGTTTCTTTACTGCCAAAAACAAGCTGCGATAATTTTGTTATCTCTTCATAAACTTACAACTGCTTAAGTCACTTACGTCCTTTTCTGATGAGAGTCCTGGCTTAGATAATTACCCGGATTATTATCCTATTTAGGCCTGTTTCAGCATAAAGAGGTATAACCTATATATAATAATGCAAACTAAACAAAATCATGTTGAAGAATTAGTATGAAGAAAATATTCAACCAAAAATAAAGATGAAATACAGGATATCAGTCAAATAAAAAGTATTCGAGCTACTTGATGACGTGTGAAGGATATGCAATATAAATTTATAAGGTCAGTAACATAAGCTAACCGGATCCAAAGTGGACTGCGAGAAGAGGTTCCAGTTCCGGTAACAAGATGATAGTGTGGTCCAGAAAAAAAAAGAACACTAAATTCATCAAATTTCCCCTTCATTGTCGAAGAGAAATCAATATTGTGCTCATTCATCCGATAGCGTGTTTTTTTCTGAGAAATACAACACATCGATCGTCAATTTTTGTTAAGTAGTTTCAATTTCAGAGGCAATTTTGTAAAGCGGTGCATTTCAACTTCTCTGGCAGCAAAGAGGTAATGAGGCGTACGATGAATGGCGTCCCACAGAAATTACAAGTAAACTGGCGTGCGCATACCAAATTTACATTGGATCACAAAAACGGCCATAAAATGGAAAGTATCCAATCAAAATACTTGATCTTGGTGTCATTCCACTCACGACAAAAATAATTTTTCAAATGAATTAAATAAAAATGAGCAAAAATTTAGGACATAACCGTAAATGTAATTGTTTTGTTTTTCCGGGCCACACGGTACAGACGGATGTCACATACGCTTGCCAGAGCGAAGTTACTCTGGTCCTTTCGAAGCACGTAATAGGAAACTGTGGATAGAGTTCCAATGTTCTCCCTGCACTATGTGACTGATACAATCGCAGAAGATGATGAGACCGGCATAGGTCGCAATCTTGGGTTGGGATCTAAGGTAGGGATAGAGCGCAGTGGGCTTGTATTTGTCACCGACGATGACGCCAACACGATCTCGACCTGAATAAAGGAAAACGGAAAACGGAAAGTTTGAATGGTCCATAAAGCTCAATTATGTTACGTCAGATGAAGTGATTTAAAAGGAGATAACTAGTATCTATCTATCATAATACTCGAATATAATAAAACGAGGGATCAGAATAAAACTTATCGTCCAACACCAAGAATCGATTTAACATTCATACTGGTCTCATATCTCTATACACTGTTCAGTGATCACTCTTCACACCGTAACGTATGTGGCTGTACTATTCTCTAAGTCTTAACTTCTTAGGATCGGAACCATTTCGAAACCTAGGGTAAGGACCACTAAACGTTAGGATCCTGGGTTTTTTTTGTAAAAGTTTTCCTTCTGACTAAATATTTTCTGCTTGCCGCATCAATTGTTGATTCATGGCTAGCCACCATCCGAAAAGTCAAAAACTACAGGAACCGGTTCCCCGGCCCAAAGGGAGGTGTTTTCTGCAAAAAAGGGTGGTTCCGTGGAAAGGGGGTGTTTTGCGCAAAAGGGGTGTTAAACGCCCCTCTTTGTAAAACGGGGTGTTTAACACACAAAGCATTCTCTGCTTACGCCTATGGCGCCCATGATTGTGGCCATACCTAAATGTTCGCAGGCGTACGGGAGAATGGTGTCGATCGTCGGGCTGTACGGAAAAAACCCGGATGGGCACAAAAGAAGGACATCGGTCGTCCGGAGAGTAGACAGAAACCCATCGATGCCCGTCCAGCCCAGAATCGAATACCTGACCTCTTGAACGATGTCGGTCACTCCTCGCAGCTGGTCGGCCATCTTCGTGAAAACCTTCTTTCTAAAGGGTTTTGACAGAAGGGACTCCACGGAGGAGAGCCGGGTGAAGTCGACCAAGGTTATGCTGAGTTTTTGTCGCCTAGGAAATCGAGAGAAATCATAAACTAAAGGTAAAAATAGTTCAATTGACAAGTTCATGGCCGTTAAAAGATAAGCGTGAGTCAGAAAAATATCTTCAAATATTCAAATTACCCTTTTGTATACATGCACATACAAGTTATTAATATATTTGCAATGCAAAGGGTAGGGTGACGACTTTGAAAGATTGGTTCAGGGATGACTTTAAACAAACAATAAATTTTAGGTTCTTTCCAGTCAATATTTGGAAGATATTTTGAGCCAGTTTTTCTGTAAATGAAAGGCACAGGGAGAACAAAATTATATAAACTTGAAGGAAGTAACATAATTTCTTGTTCATAGCCACGGCGATGTTTATATTCATCCCACTTTACAGCACTCCTGTTACAGCAATAAATCCAGACTGCATTTCGCTCAAGTGCGACAATTGAGAATATTTTTATATCTCCCCGAACTACATCTGACCCAATTTTGGAGTAACAGTTGCACACCTTTTGCACAACAGAGTTTGTTATAAATAATAATACTTCTAATAACCTTTGACCTTGGTATACGTGACATTTGACAACGCCATAAAATGGTTATCTCAAAAGTGCATTTCTCCTTTGGTCATAATCGAAGAAACGGTTAGGAAGTTGTTTGTTTCAAGCTAGTCTTGCAGGTAACCGTTATGGAAACGTAGCGTTCGAAAGCAAGTACATTGAAAGATAATACAGAAATTTATTTTTTGATCTATTATCATAATATGTCACAATGATTGATTTTACTTTAATTAATGTTTTCTGTAGTATAGTGTAGTGTGAAATATTAAAGACACATGCTAACATTGTGGAGCTTCATATTAAAAAAATTGTCAAACTTTGCTATCTGAACTAATGGACAAATAAATACCCTAGAATACAAACGTTTGGAAAGTTATGCTGCCACTGGCAAGATGAAATTGTTAGCCTGTGGCTTTAAAAGAGAATAACAGGTTTGGAAGAAGTCCTTACGTTGGAATACTCTAGAATCAAGCACATTGTTCAACACTTATAGTTTGAATTTCATGGTCAAATACAAATCATAGCCATTTTCACATAGGTAAATTTGTTGTGTAGTTTTGTATGGAATCAAGTTTTATTAGGGCACCGGAATTACTGGTAAATGAACCCTTGTTTCTCCAGAAATTAATCAATCCTTCCAGCTGGTGTATACATTCGTATGTTTCAAGTTATTGAGTTCTCAAGACATTTTTGACTTCTCCAAATCATGTCAATGCCCTTTAAATTATAATATCAACTCATACAAACACATAAATGAAATTCGAAAGCCGCAGGAAAAATTAATATGGGTCCTTACCTGATGTTTGTTGATGCAGCGCAGCTTCCTTCCGTTCTTTCAGGTTGGTTCTCACGCGACAATTCAAGTGAAGATTTTGCAACTTCCTCTTTACCATTGCATGATCCAACTCCTGTGGAGACAGTATCTTTCACTTTACTGTAAATTAATTTCGGAATATCACCTCCTTTTCCGAGTTGTTCATCATCCGATTGATTTGTTCCGGCACTTTGGCCTCTATTCTTTTCTGTGGGACCATCCTTGTATCCCGCACTTTCTTTTGATCGACCCATACTGGATGGCATTAGATTTGCTTTGGCAACACGATTAAGTCCGTCTCCGCCGCTCTCCTGTTTTTGTTTGGGCTCAGGATGAGAGCTTGTCGTAGAAGAGTGATCCACAGTTCCAGCAGAATCGATACTACCTCGGTCCTCACATTGTACGGTCCTAGACAAACCCGGCTTGTTAACATCAGAATGGTGGAATACGCCCCTGTCGATAATAGGACTTGGGATGTCGCTGAAAGCATCTAAATCACATGGATCGCTGGGCAAATAATTCCCGTCTGTTTCGTCAGTTTCAAGTCTGAGATCACCGACTTGATTCCTGGGACGATCGGGCTCTTCTGCAGTTTGTTCGAAATCTTAAGGAAAAAGATCAACATTGAAATTTGAATTCACGTTCAGTAATTCACGATTATTCATGATATTGAAGTAAAAAAAAAACATAATGGCGAATTGCCTTGTTATACCAAGAGGTGTGATTTGGCAATTCAAATCTTGAAACACAGTTGCTTTGTTTCAATAAATAAACTTCTATTTGTCGTGGATAAAGGGTATTTTACTAAATTATGGTATAAGTATTTATTTGTTTGTTTATTTTTTTCATTTAGATTATTTATTTGTCATATTAGAAAACATATTACAATTTGGGTTCTCCAGGTAACTTTTTTGATTATCATTACCAATAAGGTTATGTTCCGTTAGGTTTTTGTTTTATGTTATGTTATGCTATTCTATGCTTTATACTATAGCACAGCGTTTATTTTGTTATGTTATGTGTTTTTATTTATGCATATTGTTGTGGTTGTTGATGGAGTTAAAAGTTAACTTCAACTTCAACTAGGCCACAATGTATCATTTATTCCTCCGACAGGCGATACTTAGCCTAAATCTATGGGTACGGGAATGGGTACGGGCCTGTGGGTAGGGGTACGGAGCCAGTATGAAGCATGGGTACGGGTACGGCTATGGGACCATGAGTATGGGTACGAGACCATATGGTACGGGTTTGGAATTTGGGACCTGGGTACGGGTACAGGAACTACTAGTCTGCCCTAAACCTAAGCCTCTAAGCCTAGTCCTATCCCTGACTGTTCGGAAAGAAAACAGCGAGCTGGGGAAAATGCGAAACAGCTAATGCAAACGTCGGACTACCCTTACATGACAAAAACGTGGAACTACGATTCACTGAAGTATTACTCACCAAACACACCCAGGTACTTCTCAGCCACACGCGTGAGCCGACTCTCCTGCAATGCCTTGGCCAGAACCTGTCTCGGTTGCGCAGATAGCGTGAGGTTTTTCTTCCAGGAGATCAGTAGCTGGTACACGACGTCCACGATGCTGTGGGCGTAATTCCTTTCAAAGATGATGATGGTCGTCTCGTCGATGTTTAGTGCTAGGATAACCCGCCGCCAGTCGCTCGCGATGATTTCCGTAGCGATGTCTCGTATCAGTAGTTCTGGTAGCGGGTCTTTGAAGACGGGAGATTCATCGTTTTCTTCCATGTTTGCAATCTACCGGGACTCCACCTGTGCTAAAACGAATACATTACAGCAAATTCTTGTATTCTATATAGAGAGCAGAAGTCATGATGTCAACATTTGTCATCAAATACAGCACACTCAACAAGTCTGACTCACTCCTGAAGGATATAGTCAACCTATCCGAATCTTTGAGGACTATATCCTATATCCCAACTGTTTTTTAAGGGCTACCAATTTCTCTGGAAAGAAATTTTACATGGTGAACCATAAAAATCTTTAGCCTAATTGATGCCGTCAAAGTTGTTGGGAAATATGCTGGGACAATAGTCAAACCATAACTCAATGCAACTACAGCTCTCCTATTGGTAGAAACAACCAGCTGTGATGTGTTGCACCTGGTTCCACCATGGTCCACAAATATTTTCGAACCAGAGTGACGTCACACTTCGGTAGTCTATTAGAGGAAGTATATGTAAATTCAGTTTGAGAGAGTTGCTGGTACTACGGGCATCCCCCTTCGTATAAAGGCCGAACTTTACTTTGCTTCCCAATACAAATCAACAAACTACATCTAAACACTACACAAAAAGTAAGTTCCCCTTACTCAAAATACCATAACTTTTTAGCGAAACAAACTTTAGCAGTACAATTTAGCAGGGGTGTACTTACACTCATTGACAAACTTCTGTGTGAAAATGTGATTGATCCGTCAGGTCGTGCATGAGTGAGCATGCATTAAAGGCAAAATTGTTAGTTTTTAAACGTCGAAGGAATTATTTATTATGCAATGATAACAGTACATAATTGTAATTTTTGCTTTATTAGTGAAGTGTGCTTACTCAGTCATGACATGGTTATAACCTCTTATGTTCGTAAAACATGTGCCGATACATTTTGCTGAAAAATATCCGATTTTTTTCAATTCATTTAATGGATTTTACAATTTCAATATTTAGAGAAGGATGAACATTTTTAAATTGATCACACTGTACCGTAAAATGTGAAAAGTCTCTAAGAAGGTGTAAGGTAGGTCAAACGATAGATGATTAACATTACTACCACTAAATCATTCAGCAGAAACAGAATTTATTACAATCCTGTATCACAAATCCCCAAAATGACCCTTGCGAATTTGGAAGAGTGCCATTTTTTAACTATAATATGAGCTCACTCATGCATGACTTGACAAATCTAACACATTTTCACACAGATGTTAGTCAATGAGTGCAGAAACACTCCTACCAAATTATGCTGCTAAAAATCACTTCATTAAAAATGTTATTTTATTTTGAAAAAGGGGAAACTTCCTTTTTTCTGTTGTGTTTATATATTGCAAACCTGTATTAAGGAAAGTTATGTGAAATACTTTATGTTTATCTTTTTTTTTCAACGGAAAAACTTCTTGAATTTCAACATCATTCCAGGATGAACCATGGAGGTACGGATATAAACTGTTTTAGAAATTCCCTTATTGCATTTTTTTTTTGGGGGGGCGGGGTGGGGGAATATAACCGGATATTCTAACATATTTTTAAATAAATCGCTCCAGACATTTGCTACCAGTGAACCGTAACATTGCATAGTATATCGGAAAGGAAAAGGTATTCCAGCATTAAAGGAGTTAACTTATGTTAAATACTAACCTATTTCTGCGAATATAATGGTGTACTTGTACTATTTTGAATAATATATTTTCTAAAATTATAATTGATTTGAGCTTTTTGGATTGGTGTCACGATCTAGTGTACATTGCTACATATGTTTTGTTTTGTTTTGTTTTCCTTTACTCTTTTATGTTATTTTGCACCATACTTTCGTCATTTTATACCCACAGTTTGTGTAAATTCGTTACTTTGAATACTGGACCCCTCTGTGAATCAGGGATACCATGTCAGTATCACTGTGTATACAGGGCTATTCAGCCGTGTATTTTACATTTTGTATACAATATTGAATTCGTAATTTGTACATTTTTTTTAAATTGACGAAAAATGAACACCATACCATACCATATTTTAATAATTTTTTACAGACCTTATCAAGTGTCGAGTATTGTGATTAAGGGAAAAGGAAATTTGGTGGAATTTCACATCTCAACATGCGACTAATTAATTGTATGACTGGGGTATTTGATTTAAACTCAGGTTGGAACAAAATTAGACATTTATGGAATTGAAATCTACAACAATTATCTTCATCAATAAAAATAGAAGGATGCACGCTTTGCACGATTACGCCGAGCTGTACCACACATGCACACACTGTAATGCATGTTTGACCCACTTTGTAGACTTCTATATATTATTTACTAGAGTGTGCTTCCACGAACTGAATTTACATACTTATTGTCAGTAGTTATTTTTTCAAAGGACGTTAGGTTTTGGCTTTCAAACTGTTGAAAGGAGGGCATTAAAGCATATCACTGTCTGAATAAACAAGAACACGCACACACTATATATTTTTTATGTACGGTGCATGTCGTTCGTCAGTAGCGTTTGTGTTTTGTTGAGTGTACTTATCGTCAATAAGTTACGGTAAGATTTACACGCGATTTGGAGTCAAAATTAAATCAATGAGAAGCAGATTTTATTTTCATATTCTGAGCTGGTCGCAACAAATGGGGTGATATAGAAATAAGCATATTCTGTAAGCTTTTTTTTTCAGGGGAAAGGGTTACACTGTAGATTGTAGATTTCAAAATATAACGAGAAATCGCAGCTATTCATTCTTTTATTTACAATACATTCCCCTTCTTTCTGAGAGATCATAATCAAAGAGAGATAACACAAAACATACATGTATACATAAAACATGAACATACTGTGGATATATTCCACTCTGCATAAATACAACAGTCTTGAATATAGGTGAATTGAAATAAGATTAAGTGGCTTAGACCCAAAAGGCAAACTACATGCATATAGGGGTACGGGGTGGCACTGTAAATTGGTAAAGGTGGTCGGATTAGGTTACATGCGAAAACGAGTCAGATATAACCTGGAATATGATCAGATTTTACCCAAATTATGGCAAATGTGACCCAATTCCGGGTCGAACTGGTCGTTTCTGTGTGTAACCCAAACAGACCCCTTTTGTCAGTAAGTCTGACCTTGTATTCGTTTGCCATGATGAAAGACAAAAGTAAAATAAATACATGTATATGGGAAATGAAAAAAAAATGGATAAGGAAATGAAGGAGAAGAAAGGGGACAATTGAATGTCTCTGGTCGTTTTCATCATTTTGGAGGATTTTGTGGAAACATGATTTTTCTCAAAAGCCGATAATGTGTATAATAAATATTGATTATTCATTAATGAAGAAGCACTCACGTATCAAAACTTACAGGAGTAAAACTTGTACACGACAAATTTGGTTAGTATCTCCATGACACACATATAATACACCTCCCTATGTGTAGAAACGTTTCTTACACGGAACTAAAATTTTCTGCACGAGTGAATACACACATTTCTCTAAAACTAGTTAATTTGTATAGTATACCAGAAAGTTCGGCTATCAGCATGATCAGTATGCTTACGGGGAAAGGATATTCAAGCCGGACTTGGGTCATTAGAAGTCGTTATGTAATTAAATCAACAACTGGAGTGTAATACATATCCTCACGTAAAACTTATTACAGGGGCGGATTCAGGAAATTTTGAAAAAGGGGGTTCCGTTAGTCGATAACGCCGCGTATGTTTTTACGGTGAAATTATGTTTCAAGAACAAAACAGTGAGACATCATATCCAAATGGGGATACTATAGTTTTCTTGTTTTCCCCCTATTTCATTCGGCAACAAATAGAGGTCCACAGACATGCCCCCTCCCCCACTTCCTACTCCACCAAATCAAAAATCATAATAATCATAGTTACTGTTGTCATAAGCTAGTAATGAAATTTAATGTCAGTTAAAGAACTACTTGTGTAGGCATATGTACAATGACTTCTATTCAATAAAAAGCATCATAAAACGAATTCTAATCTGGTGATATATGGATTTATGGAAAAACGTGAATAGTATAAAATCGGTCTCTGTTAACTTTATCCTAGTCTTTATCATCCAATTATAGCAATTCAGTTTTATTGGAGCTCCAAAGAAATGTATCAAAACAGATGTAGTTATATCATATGAAAGTGCATCCTTACCGTGAACATAGTACAATAATGCACGTGTTTATTTACTGAATACCGTGCACTGCATTAGTATGCAGTTCTTAGTCTGATATGTTTCTCAGTTTTGAATATTGTAATTGGCTTACTGGTGAAAAATAAAATCTTTCACCTATTTCTTCATCACAATTCTCACACATAAATGCATAATATACACGCACACACACACATACACACACACACACACACACACACACACACATACACACACAAAAAATTACAAATACATACATACATACATACATACATACATACATACATACATACATACATACATACCTACTGCATGAGGGCCTACGTACACTCTCACACCTGAAAATTCACAAATACAGGCCTATACATACAACATAATACAGTGCATGCATGATTTACCTAGATATCCTCTCATGGAAATGTTTAGAGGCAAACGACCCACATAGCACAAATTACGGCCATACTTGTCAATATTAAATCTCCATTGTCAATGGTACTGTCATGGCTACATGTACACGGTAACGTACAAAATACATACCGTGAAAATCCAAACAGGTATAGAAACACAATACCGTTGATCCCGGATACGTACACGTAAACACAGGCAAAAAGCACCGGGTCCTCACGAGTTTTAAAGCGGATATAAGTATGTTCGAAACTTCCGTATTAATCTAATACGACTTCTCATGGAACAGCTCGTGACACAAGTCACTCTTTTCGTTGTACGGAAGTTGTGAATTGTGTCTGACAAGCTAGTGTTTTTTTTATATTTCAAGTACCGCTAAACCTAAACCTCGACCGATGTTGTGTGCAGACAAGTTATCTGCGCACATTCACACCAAAAAAACTCTTTTTACCCCGCACTGCACGGCGTGCAATACCTTTTTTTTTATCAAGATATTACTAGGAGAGTAGTCGTCTGCTACGCAGTGTGATTAGAAAAATAGTCCGTGTTTAGAACTTTAAATATTGCCAACTACTTTTGTATATAAAGATTTATTAGGTGCAATATCCCATAAAGCTTTTCCTCTATCTAATGATACCTTACCTGCATCACTGGTTGATGCATTTGCTCTTGCCAGAGAGACAATGTCACAGACACACCTTTTTTCACTGAGAGTGAAATTAGATTTAGAAACCGATGTGAGATGGTGTTTTCTTTAAAAGATTGAGAGGATTGTATGTCACATTGCACGCAAGGTATGCGCCAAACTTTGGAAACAGTGTTATTTGTTCGTCTTCTTGAGGCGTAGTTCCGTAGGTAGGCGCCGAGTGGTCAACCAAAGTCGATTTTACGGCTTACCAAGCTACCCACCTCTCATTTCTCCTGGTTGTCCAGAATTGCGCGCTGGGCCCGAGGGGGTACGTACCCCCGCCCACAAAATCATGAAGGAAGCAAAGAAATGTGCATGCCGGCCAACCCCCAAAATAACTTTGTTGGCCCCCTAGCAAAATGCTCAAGCCTCCCCCCGCACGTGCCCCTGTCTTGAAAAAAAAGCTACGCCACAGCTGGGTGTAGAGAAATTATACAGATGCGGTGCCGTACCCAAGAACACCAACGCCACAACAAGTTTTGACATCCACTAAGCCACGGTGCCGGTCCCTTCTTGTCTTCCAACCTTTCACCTAAAGGCCTGAGTAAGAAGAGTCTTAAATAATCTTTGATTTCATATTTACAAAAAACACCTAATTGGAAATCAAATCTCACTTAGTAAAGTGCCACAAACCCACTATCCATGCCCTTGAAGTAATCTGACATTCTGTTGTAGACAAGGTAAGCAAAACGTTGAAGATTACACCACCTACACCACCTTGATCTGGCAGGACTTCTTATTTGATTTTGAACTTTTTTTTTAGCTTTTCCAGTGTAATGAAGAACATGCTTTAATCAATAATTCTGTGTAAAGATAAAGTTGAACTGCTAACAGCGCCTGTATAGGGCCACCGGTTGTCTATGTATCGTTGTAAAACTGTAGTGATAGGCTAACATTGTGGAGCTTCAATTAAAAGATTTGTCAAATTTTTGATATCTGAACTACATAGTAGTGTTCATATGGACAAATAAACCCTAGAATACAAAAGTTTGGAAAGTTACACTGCCAATTGCAAGTTATGCAGGAATAAACAATTAAAACTCGGGGCGAGTTTAAATAGCGTAGGTGTACACACAGTAAGTTTATGTGAGAAAATGGGCAGGTGAATCTGATCAACTTACGATTTTCACTTTTTTAAAGCACTAAATAATCGTTTTGAAATACAATTTTTTTCAGGGCGTCATTTTTAGACCTTATCAAAGACAATGGTAGCATGGGGAATCATAGCTCAGATTTTTTTACCTGTGGTAAATGTTAGCCAATACCTTTAAGCTGTCGGGATCTATCCGACAGTTCAGCCCTTGTTCTCTTCTGAAGTTGATAGGCCTAAGACATACATCCGTTAATGACAATAGTACATAATTACAAACTGAGACAAATGAACAATTCAAACTAATATTTTCTGGTATAATTAAATATATATATATACATATATATATATATATATATATAATTCTTCATTTGTATCTACACGTATAATGAAATTGCTCCTTTTAGTTGAACGATGTCGTGATGATTGCATCATAAAGCACAGGTGATTCCTATATCACTTACTAATCATAACTAAGATATTGCAAGAAAAGTGAATCTAATGATATGTCCTCATGCTTCTACGACATTACTTCTAAATTGAAACCCAGTTAAAAAAAAATCCCCTCAAAAGTAACGGTCAACAACCAACTGTACATTTTGGTACACCCTGGAAACACGCAAGATTATATCCACTGCAGTAGTGATTTAAATGGAATTGTTATTCCATTCAAATCATTGTTTATATTTAGAAGCGTAGCAATCGATTTCCCTTTGATAAAAAACAGAAAAGTTTACTTACAAAAATGGTTTTATTGGAAGTGATATGCATTTTCATTGTTTTATCTCATTTATTTTTTCTGCAACTTTTACAAAGAAAAATACAATAGTAAATTTACAGAAATTATAATTAAAAAAGCTAACCATTTTCATTATGGGATCCAACCTGATCCTCAAATTTAAATTATGGTAAAGACAAAAACTAAACAAAAATATACATGTTGACTGGAAATTTATATATTCTTTTTGAAATAGTATCAAATAAACTTTCATAAATAGTAAAGTAATTGAGTGAATAACTGAGTCTTACATTGGTGAAATTCATGAAATTCCAGACAACATAATGTCACAAAATCATTATTACAATATCTGCTATTAGAAGAAGTCATGGAGGTATACACCAAAAACATCATGACTCATATTTCATCAAAGAAGTATACCTTCAGCTTGTACATCCTGCCAGATCTGATTTACTAGGTACGGTCATAAAATCATGCTCGCTGTTTCTGTGTATCGTGATACATTTCTCTAGTGTAGTCTGTAACAGGCGTCTGGTAATCATATAAGCAACAGTCAAACCAAAACACTAAAGGCATCCAAAAGGCATAGTAAAAATGGTTCATAAGTACTCAACAAACTATCAGATCAATTGGCGCGAGACGATAAGACGCTCGGTGTTATGCTCATGTTGATTTTCTGGAAAGAAACAACTAGTGCTACAAGGCTTAACAATGGGCTCGTAAGAAGACTAGAGTCCTCATATGAGAACATTTGTTCATATATGCATTGTCTGGTAAGGCTTGTTCCAGACCTGAATGTTCCGATGTGTGACGTTTCTATCTAAAAGCAGCGGGTCTGCGATGAGTGAGTGCAGATGAATATGTTGACTTGGCCTTCTGAATCCATGGTGATTCTGTTGGGTTTTGCAATACTGCTTTTGTATGGTGAAAAAAAAGTCGTAATGAGTATATGCCAGCAGGAATTGAGGACAGCTTCACGAGGTTGATCGAGTATTGGGTCACGATGGTAGCCTTTTGACTAGTTATCGCAATAACTAGTCAAGTCGATGATACAATTATATCCTCCTTAAATGTGCCCACTCAATGCTGAATTTCCTACTGGTATATGTGCTTCCAGAAATGGTATTCCTATTTTGAAGCGTTATAGTACAATAAGTCGTCATACCTCAACAACGCCAAACACTTGGTCGGAGGTCTTTTCGCAAGAATTGTTGTCTTTATTCAGAATCAAATCACAAAATATACCATGTTGTGTTAACCCAAAATGATCACATTCATCGGAAAGTAGAGATATTTAAAAAAAAAAAAACGGCAAGGGGAATGCTTTTCCCAATATGAAATAGCGCAATATCGAAATTCTCATCACTCATTCTTTAAGAAGAGCTGTTCGTCTCTCTTTAAGACAGACTAGGGACGAGGCGGTGTGAGCCTCTTTTGAGCCTGTGTAAGCCAGTTCAGCTAAGACTGCTACCAGGCACACTGACGTTGAGGTCGTGTTCAGAGATTTTGGCACGCGGTGACCTACGGAACGTGAAGAGCCTAAGCGTGCAACAATAAAAAAACAGTAGAGTTCAACTGTCACAACTAGTTACTGAGGCAAAGATTGGGATTACAAAATCACCCAAACAGCTTTTACAAGATGTTTGCTTTATCGAGTGTGAATTATGGACCAGTTGATGACCTGATATCACTTGCATTGCTTAGTTGAATTGACAGCAAGCATTTGCTCCTGTCGGCTCCAATGAAAATAATGCATTATGGGGGCGGTGACTTGTACAGTCACCGCTACGCGTAACCCATATGGACTGATACAGGGGTACGGTGGACCAGAAAGAATTGCACGAGTATGAATCGCCTAATTTCATGTCACCATTTATTGGCAAAATGTCATAGATTCTTATATTTGTTGTTAGACATTCTTTTTACAATAAATATATTACCAAGATCATTGATTTAAGAACAGGCGTTTTGATTTCTACGGCCAGTTTTTCGGAGGAATGCAATTTCCAACTTCCGCCAATTTTTTACAGCGACGGTCATCGGGAACGCCTAGATATTGTGCGCCTCTAAGCTTGCCATACCGCAGCCCGCATACAGACAAGGAACGCGGATGACTAATGTGGAAGTGTACGCTAGCATTCGTCTTCTTTATGAAAGCCTGGAATAGCCCTCGCTTCATAAAGCAAGACGATGCTAGACTACACTCCATGGCATCGGCCGGTGGTGTCTGCGTATGCTGGTGCGGGTGGCTATGGCAAGCGTTAGGCGGAGCGCCAACAATTAGGGCGTTCGCATGACCGCCGCTGTGGTTATGTAGAAAAATTGCGCGAATTTGGGAAATTGCGTTTCCTCCGAAAAATGGCGTATAGAATCAAAGCCTTGACTCAAGATAAATGATCTATTGGATTCATTTTATTTGGAAAAGACATGTTCTACCCAACGATAATAAAAATAAATGACATCTTTGCCGATAATGGTGAAAGAAATTAGCGTCATACTCGTGTAGCATTCTTTCTGGGCCAATAGTGTAGGGGACTAAGTGCATCATTTTATCATACAGAACAAAAAAATATATATTAATTAGAAGTGTCCCTTTGTTTCATAATCCGCTTGTTAAAAGGACACCAAATAGGGCTTTACGTGTTGAACAAAATACATTTTGCTCAATATCTTCAAGACACCAAAATTTCAGTTATGCCCTTTTGTCATGGGGGCAGTGCAGCTAGAAGAAGCCTCCATAGGGAACAATGTTAAAAGCATCCAATTTGAAACTTCATCCAAAATCAAAGATTAATTAGGGAAGATTGGAATACCAACATTCTCTTACAGAACAATAATTCCTCGTTTGAATCATCTCCGCAATATTGTTCACCAGCGGGTTTTTTTAAAGGAAATTCCCAAACAGATTCCTAGCATTCTCACGTCGATTATCGCCTCTGCACTTGAATTCAAAGTCATTTTCATGGGCACGTCATATAGTTCCTTCACTGCAATCCATTAATTTCTTTCATTATGACAGTGTAATGAAGATCCACTCGATCCCAATCAGAAAATATCTTGATATTTAATCAAATCCACCACTTGGTATCCCGTTATTCAAATTGACATTTTGTTATATTTCAGGTTGGGTCCAATGAACATTTCTGGATTTCCCTGGTTATTAGGCGTGCGCAACCTATAACGCGGAACCAACAATAATGTGCATATCCCAAGTGGGAAAACCCACCTGCTTAATTTAGAAATCATACAGTATTCAGCATTGTGTGTATGGCCATACATGCATAGCTGGTAGTATTATCGGATATTGACATTGACAGAGGTGTGTTTCCCGACACCAAGTGGCGATTTGTTTGGAAAAATAAAGAACGGTAGACGGTAATGACGGATTGTAAGTTTATCTCTGCATTTGATTAACTTAATACTGATTTCTTTATTTCTCCTTGCTTAAACTTGTACATTGGATTATATCTTCATGTCAAACACGACTACATACACGGTGCTAATAATGTTAATATGCCTACAACCAAAACATTATAACGGATAAATGATCCGTGGTTACATATCAGTAGCGGTACAAATAGTGGAGCAGATAAGTGAAAAATCGTTCAAATTGTGATACAAGCATGAAAATTTGCATGTGGAGTCATTTTGAGCCAACTATTACAAAAAGTACGCGGGCCACGCGAAATTTCAAAATGGCCTCCATTGTTTCGCTATTTTTCAAAATGGCCGCCCGAATTTGCATTTCGATCATAAAAATGCACCCCTTCGGCCAATTTTGATGATTTTTTTTTGTCTAAATATATGTTTTGCACCACGTAAAATCCAAATATAACAATCTCGAACGCCATAATCCCCTCGTTCTATCATTTTCAAAGAAAAATGAATGAAAATATGACTTTTCACGTACAGGAATTTTTATTGTGCATAAACCCATACTGCGGCAATATACAGCAATTATATCAAACGGATAGATCTTTAAAATGTTGTATGAAAGTAGTAAAAACAGCTGTTGCATGAATAAACAGAGCAGTTCGAGTGAGTACAGTTGATAGGTATGCCTCTGCAAACCGCATTCTCACTAAATCTGGTTCAAATTGAAAAGCCTCATGCATGTACCCAATCTTATCATTAATTCTTGTTACATGATAACAAGACCAAGTCAGATATTTAACCCCCCCCCCAAAAAAAAAGCCTTGTGACCTTTGACCTCTGACCTTTCAACTCAATTTAATCAGTTCACCAATGGCTCATACACGACCCAAGTTACATCAAACCCCTACAAGCCCTTCTGAAATTATCATGGTAACTAACCCAGATCAGCCATGTATGAGGCTCCGTGACCTTTGAAACTTCAACTCTGGAAATATCTAAACAGTTCATCAGTGTCCCTATCCTACATAACTGACCAAATTTACATTGGACTCCAACAAACCGTTCTTGAGTTTCATATCGTGGTAACAAGCTCAAATTAGATATATATAACGCTTTGTGATCTATGACCTTCTGACCTTTCAACTTAAAAATCTAATGAGTACATCTTTGCATTATACAGTTCATATACCCCACCACAGTTTCATTAAAATACTGACCATGGTTCTTTAATAACTGCGGTAATAAAATCGGCAAAGTTCTTTGTAAACACACAGCCTCAAAAAGAGTTCACCTTTTTAAAAATAGAGATGAAATATATAATAATAAATAGTAATAAATAAATAATATAATTTTAAAGTTAGCAGATTTCTATAAAACATACACGTGTCTGTCCCCTTTTTTCTTTCTTTAGGGAAGCTTTAATTATCACTGTATTTACAACTACTTGCCTTAATATGGAGTAGTATTTTCTCCTACATGTAACTAGAGAACATCACTATATCACAAGAAAAGATTTAAAGATAAGACTTATTCCCCAACGATTCAAAGTGATTCATTCAAAGCAGTGGCAAAATAAGGCGGGGTACAAGAGCGCACGTGACCCACCCCCTCCACACACACACACACACACACACACACACACACACACACACACACACACACACACACACACACACACACACACACACACACACACACACACACACACACACACACACACACACACACACACACACACACACACACACACACACACACCATTACCCCTACTGGCTTACCCATCCACTATATAACACTGTGGAAGCCCGTTTAAAAAAATGTTGAACTTTGCTATCTGACATATCTGACAGTGTTTGAATTGCCAAATAAACACCCTAGAACACAAAAGTTTGGACAGTTATGCTGTCACTAGTACAATATGTGCAGATACAAATTGGCGCATTAATTTTATATCGGGCGATAGGAAATTCTGCAACACAGCAGTCTATGGAGAAAAGCTGGAATGCTCTCTCAATGATTTTCACTTTTTTGAAGCACTTAATGATTTTTTAAACTGGAAACATTGTTATACAGTGCCTTTAAAATTCACCATTATGAAAACACTATTTCCGGGTGAGTGATTGGTTGCCCCCTCCCCATGAGTCGACCCAAAGTATACACGCCATAATGTGCCATGGTTGTGCTTGAAATTCACTCTTTTTATAATCTGAAGGTAGAATTTGTGAACGTAAATTGTGGAGCAAAAGTGCAAAACATACTGCATCATATACGGAAATTTCTGTGTGGTTCCCTCGCCTAATAGGCCTATACCTCGCGAGCCAAGACGGTATACCGGGGTGTGGCCAATGTTGTGCACTTGTAACTATTATGTAAGAGCTGATAGGTGATGAGCCCTAGTGCTAGGAGTCATCTAAGGGATGTGTCCGACTTCTGAAACAAAAATGTTACCTCTAACACAAACCCCACACTCTCAACAGTCAACATTTAAGTATAGGTGAAATAAAAAAACACAGATTATATTGTGTGTTATTTTGTTTATTTAGTTTTATTTATTTATTTATTTACTTACTTATTTATCAATTTAGTTTTTATTTATCCATTTATTATTTATTTATTTATTTATTTATTTACTCATTAATTCATTCTTTTATTAACTTATTTATTTATCTAGGTGATGTTTTCTACTTGTTTACTTGGGTGGTTGCACTCTAGATTCAATAATTTCTGTGCCGGACGTACGTTTTAAATGCTGTTTCAACTATTAGACCTACGCAAGTAATATCTCGTATAAATCTGTATTAAAAATGAAATGATTGTCACATTTTCACACAATCACTAAGATACACATCTGCGGTTGTTTGAAAATTTTGATGTCATATTGATGTTATTTCGGTAAATATGGCAATTGGGGAAAATACCCCGGGAAAATATATGAGAAATTAACATCGTAGGGGTAATGAACAAAACGCAAATTTTCTGGGCCCAAACTACTTAAAAAGTTGACACAAATTGATTGAATGTTGTATCACCTTGTCAAGAATTTAAATCCCAATTTATATTCACAAAAAGATCTTCAAGTTGTTCAATAGATTTACATGCAGCATGAAGGCCATCCGTAGAGATGCATTATTACCACTGAATTCTATACCACATAGTGTAGTGTTCAGTGATTACTACCCCATAGCGCGACAATCGTTGTTGTACCGTCCCTATGCACAAGACACCCTCACCGGTCATCCACGGCGCAGTGAACACCCGTGCTCCATTGGTACCAACGCGAAATCCACGTGAAGGTAGCCACCCAGATTTACCGGACGATAAATGTATTTGTAAGTCAACTTTGCAAGAAAATAAGACAATTCTAAGGATGTTTCACATCATAATGTAATAAATCAATTTTGTGTTCATTAATTTTCCATCCCATCAGATAAAATCTGTGTCTTGCATCAAACAACGGTCCAAACGACCACTATACCGCGAGCAATTATAAAGGCACTATTCTTCACTACGGAAGACTCCCAATCGACAATATGTCGTTTTGGTTAATACCATGGTGTTA
>JZLH01S0222674.1:8516-19122 GCA_001188425.1 Eucidaris tribuloides
CAGCACATTATGTAGAAGAACTTAAAATTTTCTTTCCAGTGGTTGAAAACTGAAACATACAATAAACACCCCATGACATACTGATTAAAATTAAGTCCCACCATGCTGAAGACATGTTAACATTTGAAGGAGTCCACATCTTTATAAGATTTGTAAATAACTTTATAATGTATATTACATACATTGGAGAACTAGTCTGGACAGTTCACCTACAAGTTGATGAAGTTCTGAAGGTGGGGCTTTGGTTACTTAACATTTGTTCACCATTTGGTGATGTGCAAACTATTGTGAGCCAATTTGATGTGTCTCTGATTGTCTGTCTACATTGCATGCTGTTGATACAGCTGTTAAAAATACTATACTATGTAAACTGTTAAATCCTGCAAAGTGTGCCATCTGTATTTGAATTTGGGGTAAATCTGCAGCAATTCATACTTTAAATCGTGTGACTGTATAAAGGTGGAGAATTATGCTCTGTAACATGTGCACAATTATGGCAGTGCACACTGTGTGCAATTGCATACATTGTAAAGTGAGTAAGGCTCAGACATTCCATTGAACACCTTAACTGTGTGTAGGGTATTACTTTGTATGTGTGAATATGATTTAATTCTTAAAATACCAAAGAAATTATAGCTCTACGAATATTGAATGTATTGTATGGTGCACATTTGCACCTTGTGCGCTGTTAGAATTAATTGATTTTCATAACTCTTGAAATTATGTAAAATCAATTATTTTTTTATGTTGTAGATTTTATTTGTAGATTGGTAACCAATAAAATGAACACCACCACATGTATTAGTAATACTAGTAAAGCTACTATTTCAGAAATATCATCACCTCTTCCAAGTATTCATTAGGTCATAAAAATATTGTCTCAACTGAATGTATATGTACAAGGTAGAAACTACGTAATCACCATGTGATGTTTTGGTAGTTTTTAATAAATTTTTAAAGATGGGGTTGAGGATTTGCAAGACCACCATTTCCCTTCCTGTAATTACCAAATGGCCACAAATGGTAGTAAAGTAATGGTTTGTTGAAAGTTTAAAATCTGTGTGTCATGAACTTATTGTTTTATGAGAAAAACTAATTACACGATTACCGGTACATGAGTACACTCATTGCGTTCGCATCACCAGCTTAGTGCTGCGGTCAGTGGCTAAGTACATACACTGGTATGGCCAGCTATTGAACTCTGCGTGAGCTTCAGCTTGCTAGCAGATAGAACAGACCACGCCACAGACCACTAGAAACGGAAATGGGTGTCGCTTTGCAAATTTTGAGGTTTAACTGTCCAGAAGCTTTGAAGTCTACCCAAAGGTTCTACATGAGAGGTGTTTATTTATACTAATCTTCACATTGTGAATGAGTTTAGCTGATTTAATTCTTTGGCCATTTCTGGGGCTTGCAAATCCTGAACGCAGTCTTTAAAGTGTCATTTTAAAGTTTTTTTTTTTTAATGTAAACTCTTCTGTTTTTGTTAGATGTGTCAGTGATAAATGTAGGGTGTACATTTACATGTAATGTAGTCTGAGCATCCATTGTGCATATGAGGGTTTATTCCAAGGTCATGGGGGGGGGGGGTCCTAAGGTTGTTTGTACCATTTGCTCATTTATAGTCTTCCCTTATTTTTTATCAAACTTGGTAGTACCTACTGATTACACCTAGGAGGGTCAGTGGTAATAATGGGGTTAAACATGATATTTAAGGATTTGCACTGTGTTAATTGAATGTGATATTAGTTAAGACTTGTTTTTCAAAAAGTATCTCACTCACTAGCCTGAAAGTATCAATTACCGCACTAACTTTCTCACAAGATATTTGGGACATAAACAGGTTAGCCACACACAGACTGGAAAGCTATCAAAATTTATGTACAAAGTCTATGGAGTATTGCTACTGAGAGTAAGGTGATGACAAAAGTATTAACGTACTAAAAATGTTACTCAATTTTTTGTTCAAATAATATGTTACATGATGAAAAGATAATGAAAACTATTGAAAATCATATTAAGAGAACTTCTGTGTGCAATTATAAAATCAGATGTTTCTTATCTAAATCTAGGGACAATGATTTTCCGTTTCAAGAAAAGGCCCTTTCCGTTTCCAAAAATCTGGAATTCCTTTTCAATGCGTCCGAAAAATGGAAATTCCGTTTTACCATAGACTTTGTATGCATGAAAAAAAATGACAATTCCGTTTACATAAAACTTGAAACAAACATTTCTCGCTATTTCTGTGTTTTTGTGTCAACTTTTTCTAATTTTTGTTCTGTGTTTGTTTTTTCCTTTCAAAAAGTAAAAATTTGGAGAAAAAAGAGATTTTCTGTGATTTTCCGTTTGAAAACTCATTTTCCGTTTCAAGTTGTGATTTCCGGAAATTCCGTCCGTTTTCCGTTATCGCGGAAAATCCCTGTCCCTACAAATCTAATTTTGTTTTTCTTTCATGTGATTCTGTTAGATTACAGGTGGTTGGGTGTATGCCTCCCCCAGTCTCATCAGCAGTGATCTTAACCAAGGCTGCTGGAGGAAATGATGTAAGTAAATCGTTTTTGCTTTGTTTTTTTCCTGGCTATTTTGTTACTGTTTGCTTCTTTTTTATGATGTATACGCTTCAAACCTGTGAAATATATTCAAATGGACATGTACTGCAGGGTTTGCTTGCAACAATATTTAGAGGATAAGTTTAGTGTGCCCATAATTATAATCCTAATTCAAATTCACATTCACATTCACATTCAAATTCAAATTTATTTTATTTTCAATCTCATAAAAAGCAAAAATAATAATAATATTAATAATTCAAGAAACATGAGTGAACATAAAAATAATAGTACACATTGAAAATTTAATTATGAAATTTAATTGTAATCATAATTCAATTAACTTTGCTTCGTTTTTCATTTCCTAGTAGGAGGTAATGGGATTAGTACCCTGTAATCTATTAGCAATTCTAGCAAGAAATAATAGGAAAGAGAGAGAGATAGTAAATTGGGTAAAGAAAATGGTATTTTCTACCATGCAACCATTTCTATTGGTGAGAGAAATAAAGAAGAAATATGGAAAGTAAAAAACAAAAATCGTTTTTACTTTGATGGTTTGATTCACTCAAATTGATTATTTGTGTGTACATTCAATCTTACCTGCAATACTAGTGATACTTCTGTTAAAAAGAAAGGACATTAATCCCTGTTCTTCTTTGTTGTTTTAAATTAATATTGATCATTATTTCTTGTGAAATGAAATGTCTTCTTGTAGTCTTAGTGACAGTTAATGAAATATGAAAATGCTAACATGACCACTGACTGATCTTACCTCATTCCTACCTGAGCCTCTTTTAGGACATCAATCATGTACATAGTTATTAAAATGTAAAAGTGAACACATTCATACTATGCATGTATATGTACAATAACATACATTTGTAATGAGTAATGCTGAGATTTTGAAGTACTGGCATTGTAATTAAGAAGTTCATTATCTTTAAGAAACGATTATAATCATTTTATTGATTTAAAAAACACAGATTTCACGATGAATCACATTAGAGAAAAAATATTGAAAGCATTACGAGACCTGAAAAATGCCATCATATTCCATTAAAACTAAGGGTTTCATTTATTTCAACTCCAGTGGCATTTGCCGTTTAACTCCCATTGCGCCTAGCAATCTATGTGGAAATAATTAACAGAAATCTATTAAACACCGGGGGTTATTAAAGTTTTATACTTCTGGTAAATACATTTATAGTCCACTAACTTCAAAGCCTATTATAATCCCACTACTATCAATTACAGCCATAAAACCAAGATTGGAATTAGATCCGGGCGCACTTGTGTGTCATATTATCAGTATGCAGAGGGGAAAACCAATATGAGACACCCCCAAAAATGATCGTGGTTTGAGTATGTATCTGTAGGTATCCCTCATAACCAAGCCATGAAATATGGACGCTGATGTTGTCAGAGCATGTTCGTGTAGTTTGATGCCTAAAATATGCATGGGGCCTCGTCATGGGTGCTTGCACTTTATCAGCGACAAAGAGCCAGTCCCTTCCGCTGTTCACGCTTGGTAGGTGCTAGATATAGTTAGGTAGCTACTGCAGGCAGTGGCAGCCATGGAATAGTCGTGCCAAAACTCTCTCATCAATCAGCTGCTAAATGTTTCCTCAGGGAGAATTTTTTCTCTTTTATTTTTTCCCTTTTTCTGGTTCCCGGGGCATTTTTGTCACCTCTCAGATCTACTGGCCCATCCATGCATTTTGTTTTGCTGTCCACCACAAAGCAGTATTCACCAATGAAATACCAGCTACTTTGGGTCACTGTTGTAACTTTTTGATATTTAGGGGGGGGGAGGGGGGGTTTAGTAGGAGGAGGATATAGATTTAAACTTAAGCTTCCTACTTACATTGCCAAAATGCTACTACAAAAGATAAGAATTTCAAAGCATTACCGTGAGGAATAGATAAATATGTAGATAGATAGATTAGATAGATAGATATAGATACATGTAGATAGATATAGCTAGAAAGAAAGATAGATAGATAAATAGATAGATAGATAGATGCAGCTAGAAAGATAGATAGGTAGATAGATAGATAGATAGATAGTAAAAAGATATAGCTAGAAAGAAAGATAGATAGATAAATAGATAGATAGATAGATAGATAGATAGATAGATAGATGCAGCTAGAAAGATAGGTAGATAGATAGATGGATAGATAGATAGATAGATACATGTAGATGCAGCTAGAAAGATAGGTAGATAGATAGATAGGTAGACATGGTTTATGCAATATGAAAAATACAAGTTTTAGTACAAGTTTAGTTACATTAATCATGTCTTGATTTTGTACTGCAAATATTGATATGATAATGTGATTGACCTTTGACAGAGGTTTGTCCATTGAAATGACTTCCACTCATCAAATTTGTATCATAAAAACAATCAAATTCACTGCGTACATTGCAATATGAGCACATGTTATAAGCAGTCTTTGGCCTTATTGCATACAACTTTTACCACATAAATATCTCTACTAAAATATGAAAAATCTGGTTAGCATAAATTGTGCCATTAATTCTACCCTAGGAAAAAAAAATGGTTAAAATCTATCCAAGCATTTTTTTCTCTGGCCCTACATAGGGCCCTATGTAAGTCATGGACATGTATACATGTAGGGTGTATTGATTTCAAATTTCACAGTTGGTGTTAGGCTCTTTGGATAAACCCACAGGTTCTCTTGCAAAAGCTCCTGGGCTCCAGTCTCTATTGCAGCAATTGTGTCCTTGATTGAGGCTCCTTATTCCCACTCAACTGGGAATATGTGGGTAGGACAAAATAGATCCCAAAGTGACAGAAAAAAAATTGCCACCTCGCTCTATCACCATATCATTGTTGGAGTGACAAATCATCAAGTCAAAAGTTTTAGGTCAAATTAGGTTTTGGTGTAAACCAACCATTTTCCTCCTTTTCAATATGATAATTTCATTTATTGGAGTAGTGTAGCAGTGTAGAAGAAACAGTACTTTGGGATGTTATCTTTACACTTTATTGATTCAATGATCAACTTATGTTCTCATGTCATAATTTCTTTAGCATGTGACATTTCATTTTCATGAATTGTTCATTCTTCTTCACAATTGACTTCATCAATACATATTTTAATTGAAAATGTTCATTATGGATCAAACAAATTTCACTGATAGAATGTACATGTGTGTGGTACCACCCCTGATTGGCACATCCATATGGATCACAATTGAGATGACAATCAAAAGGCAAAACTGTGTAGTGGGCTTTACTTAAAGGTACTGGCTAACATTTACCACAGTTAAAAAAATCTGAGCTGCATGATTCCCCATGCTACCAGTGTCTTTGATAAGGTCTAAAAATGAAGTCCTGAAAAAATTGTATTTCAAAATGATTATTTAGTGCTTTAAAAAAGTGAAAATCGTAAGTTGACCGGATTCACCTGCCCATTTCCTCCCATAGACACTTACTGTGTGTACACCTAGGCTATTTTTTACTTGCCCCGAGTATGTATTGTTTATTCATGCATAACTTGCCATTGGCAGTGTAACTTTCCAAACTTTTTTTATTCTAGGGTGTTTATTTGTCCATTTGAACACTACTATATAGCTCAGATATCAAAGTTTAACAATTTTTTAAATTGAAGCTCCACAATGTTAGCCTATCACTTTACAGAGGTATGAGGGATGGGGTAACAACCAATTCCATTTTCTCTCAACAGTGTTCGATGCTGCTACTCAAAAATATTTTCATTTCACTGCCAAGGATTTCTTTGTTTCAGAGAAAATTATGTTTAAGCTGTTTTATATGTTTTAATATATACTTACATGTGAGAAAATATTCTTAAATCAAGAAATGAAGATGATCATACTCTTTGTGTTGAACTGTGATTGAAATGGTTCAAGGTTTGTATTTTATGTTTAATGTTAAACTATGATCCTGACAAAAATGTGAAATTCTTGCCTTACTAAAAACTATTCACAGTATTATTTTGAACTTTGAATCAGTGCGGGCATTCATTAAAATTGGAGTAGAGTGAAGTGGTATTCAACCTTAAATAATAAAATAATGGTGGTTGTTTTGTACTTTTCATTTATATAGGCTGCAGCTATATTTAATTCAGCATTTGGAAGTTTCCTGGTAAGTAAAACAGCTACATGTATATTTCATTGTTATGAATGACTGAGTTTTAAAGTGATTTTTTTTTAAACTAACATACGACACAATCACAAAGGGAGGCTTTAATTATAGCAGAGTCAACTTTCTTTATATTAAGAAAATATGAAAGCACAAAGCATTACTTTGTCTTGGAATCTGACATTTCTGGTAGATGCTCAAACCAATAACCTAACAAATACATATTTTAGGATGAAAAGAAAATTCTGTACAGGGTGTGCAGATTCATATAGTAAATTATCTGTGAATCCAAAGTGAGGCTCAACATGCCTGTACCTAAATATATCGTTTTAACAAGCTTAAAGTGTACCAATACCATGGATAATTTATTTGCTATATTATGTAGAATGCATTTGTGGCATGCCTTCTGCATAGCATTAGCACTCGTGATCACTCCGATTTTTCTTTATTGGGGTTTGAATGTAAATTTCAAATAGTAAAGTGTACCAATACCATGGATAATTTATTTGCTATATTATGTAGAATACATTTGTGGCATGCCCTCTGCATAGTATTAGCGTTCGTGATCACTCTGATTTTTCTTTATTGGGGTTTGAATGTAAATTTCAAATAGTAGGTAAAAACAAAAACGACTTGGACTAGACTAGTCAATCAACTGATTCTATCAATCGATCGATTGAACTATCGATAATTTGTCCATGTACGTCTTGATCATTAACACACACACCCAGTGTATTGATCATTATCGATATTGAACTTCGATGGTTTGGCAAAAATGTACGCGTATAGCCAGAATGCGCACGCATAGAAATTGGTGCTTACGGAGCAGAATTTAAATGCGTGGAGCACAAGTACCAAAATATTGTACACATTGTGATCTGATCTATCAAAATATAGGTTACATCACAGGCTAAGACAACTGAATTGTGGTTATTTGTAGTGTATTCTAGTTGTACACAAATTTGATTTTTAGGGTATTGGTACACTTTAAGAAAATTTACCTTGAAGTGTTATAGTCATATACAACAACATACAACCAAAACATAATAAATCAAGTGAGTGAAATAAAGTAAAATATTGAATTATTGATCAATGAATAATAAAAATGAGTAAAATACTACATGTATGGTAATTTATGGGGGGGGGGATTTTCCTTTCTCTTAACAACTGTGTATGTTATATATTCCACCCACTTCAAGTTTACTTTTTGGAATAATTTCTCTCTAAAACTAAGCATTAATTGTTACTTCCATGGTAAAAATTCAGGATGGAATGAGTGGATTAATCATTCCAAGTCGGTGCTAAGTTTCTGGATGGCAAGTTATTCTTATTGACCTTACCGGTATCTCCCTTCTTCAGTTTTTGCCTTTCACTGTGAACCACTGGGATACTGACACCATTCATATTTGATGCGTCCCTCATTTATCTTGCATGTGATTTTGAGGCCCGGTGGAGTAGTTGTCACAAGCTGTTGATTACATGGTGATACGCACAAACAAATACATGTGGTATCGCCATCACTGCAACACCAGGGTTCTTGTGAGCCGGTGAAAGAGAGCTCCTGGGCGTTTTCGTTTTGGCATCTGAACCATGATTTGAAGTGATTGCCATTGAATGCTAACTCATCCCTCGTGGGAATAACTGGGATAGTTCTTAGTTATACCTCGTTGTGGTCATTTTTCTTTTTTTTTCACATTGACTTGTAAAAGTGAAGACTTCAAGACATCGAGTTTTTAAACAAAGGAATGTAGGTTAATTACTTTGACAATGGATAGGGTGCATTGTTAATATTTTGTTACTGCTATTAGTCTCAGTATGAGTAGTAGTAGTAGTAGGATGTCAGAACACCTGTTTAATTGAACTTAAAAAGATTTCAGAAAATTCAACTTTTCTCAGACAGCAATAAAGCAGTTAACTTGCTCCTTTAGAAAGGCAAGCAAAATCATGTCACTTTTGACATACTTTATCTTGTAGCAAGTACAGCGGGGTCAAATTTTTGATGACAAAAACCCCCCACGAAATTTGTGTACAGTTTTATCAGCTCTAGTATGACATCGTAGCTATAGGAAAATCACCATAAGAAGGTGTCCCTCATGGGTGTTTAATCAAATTTTTGCAAAAAAAAAAATTGTAACTTCTGATTGGATTATCCAATTTTGCTCAAACTTTTACCCTGGAGTTCCTCAAATTTTCTGCATTCATTGAATCCACATTTACATGTATATTTGGAATAAAAATCTCCTTTGACCCGTTGGAGACGGTTTAATTTCCCATAGACCCCTCGACGAGTTATCTCATGTGTCTAGTCGTCAATGATTTAAGTATGTTGTAAGTGTGTTGTATGATCGATAGTGCAGTTGGTGTCATGACTTAAAGTGAGCTTGGTGTTGAAGTTCATTTAAAAAAAGCAGATTATTTTATTTTCTCAACACCAACATCAAACTCAAAATCACTCAAGTTACATTGTCTACAACAAAGATATACATGTAAACTATATTCTTTGAATAAATTAATCGGATTAATTGTGAAAATAATTTTAAAGATCCTTTATGACAATAAAATAAAAAGGTGAAGGAAGTTACTGACAACTTTACATTTCACTGCTATACTAGCAGCTTCTTCAGACTGGCAACCCATACCAAACTACATTATTTTATTTATGTAATGAAATTAAGGAAATGTAAGGAAGTGATGCAAAGTTATAGTATTAGAGATGAATGTAGATTTTAAATACATGTTAACCCTTTTGCTCCGAGATTCTGTAATTATCAAAGGATTAACACAGGGCACATCTGGTTCCCTTAGCAATGGGTTGATAATGTCCTGTAATATTCATGAGTTGTCATTATTTGTATGATAATATACATGAATTATCAATGACTAATCACCTCTTTCTGCTTATCCCTTGTACATATAGGGTATAGTGGTTACTCCATTGCTGCTCCTACTATTTGTAAGTATATTGCTAGATTCATTTTTTTTTCCTGTACTGTAACTGCCCATCTATCCTGTCAATCCAAAGGTGCATGAGCAAGATTCCCAGGGAAAACTGGAAAATTACTTCCCCCTTTTCCAGTCAGGGAAATGTCAGGGAATAAAAGATCAGTGGAAAATGAAGGAATTTTGTTTGTCCAGTAGTCCGACAGTCTCGCCTGATGTCCATGGTATGGACAGAAGGCAAGAAAGACAGGCAAAGCAAGAAATAGGTCAAAATGATAATAACAGAATTTTTTACTTCCATCAGGGAAAAATTAAGGAATTATGTTTGTTTCTATGAAATGTGGAGAAACCTGATGAGACAATTTGTGTTTAATTCTCGCTATCGACAATTCGTCATTCACCAACTTTTAGCAGTAGAGGGCACTGGCGTAAATCCCGGGGGGGATGCGGGGGTTATATCCCCCCCACTTTTCGAGGCGGGGGGATGGCCTGTACAATCATCCCCCCCGCTTTTCAAGAAAAAAAAAATATTTTTTTTATTAATTAATCATTGATAAAATTGCTATATAGTGAGAATTTCTCCTGAAATGCCTTTAAAATGCTTAAGATCCTCCAATTTTAATTCTAAAAAACTCAAAATCTCCTGGCTCGGTCACTTTGCTCCCTCGCTTGCACTTTCCCTCAATAATTTTAACATTTCGGCCCGGAAAATTCCTGCGTATATGGCCTCGTTTTTCGAGGTAGTCTCCACTGCATGATAGTTATAATCGACCATTTTGAAAATGTGTATATTTCCGACTTTTAACCTATATTTATTCAAAACATTGGTTTTAGAATGAAGTATTATACTGGCAGACATGCAGAGACCAGCAATCCCAACTGCCCGAATTAAAGAACACTGTCGTAAATTGGGAAATTGGGAGGAGGGGGATTGAGGGATATATCCCACCACTTTTCGGGAAGGAGGGGAATGTTCTGTACAAAAAATATA
>JZLH01S0222685.1:2733-15681 GCA_001188425.1 Eucidaris tribuloides
GACCGGGTAGATTTTCACCTTTTTAAAGCATTAAATGTTTTTTTTTAAGTGTATGTTTTCGGGGCTTATGTTTTCGACGTATTACACACATTTTAGATAGCATATAATAAGAATGGAGTATATAGCCCAGATCGTTAAAACGGGAAACATTGTTAAATGATGAATGGTATAAATGGCCCAATATACATGTTGTGTCTTTTCCTTTTTCCACTTCGTTTCTGAACTTCTTATAGGAAGCGCTGCTGGTGCACATTACACTCATACAGGTAGCGGAGCTAATTATCTTTGTATGCCGAACACACCTATCTATGCCTCTTACGAAGCGGCGGAAAATGCCAATCGCGGTCTTCTCTACTCCTCTGAATATCAAACCAGTGCTTCTCTGTATGCAGCTCCAGTTTACACCTCGCTACACGACCACACCCCTTCCTGCGCCGTCTGTCGAGCCCCACCCAATCGGGTCACGAAGCTGATGATACCCGGTCGAAATGACTGTCCCTCGTCCGCTGTGTGCGACTGGAATACAAAGGCTATCTGATGTCAGAATCTCAGTCTCATAAGCGGACTGAGTTTATTTGTATGGATGAGAACGCTCAGGCCGTGACCAGCACGTCTGGTAATCAAGACGGCGCGCTTTTCACATGGTTGAGGCGCGTTGCACAGCATTGCTAGGTGGTATACCGTGTGGACATTACGTGAGTGGACGGGAACTGACATGCGCTGTCTGCACTATCTAGGCCTTGATATCTAGTGATCATTATGAAAATCGGTGGCGTAGACAGGTCCTCGCACCTGGGGGGTGATTTGATGTCCAGAGGGGTCGATCAAAATGCATGTCCAAATAAGTGCGCGCGTGCGCGCACATATTGATACGTTTTGTGTCATTGACCAGCGCCCTCACGCGGCCGACGCAGTGTCCAACGTTGTAATCAATGGTACTTCACGAAAACGGTGATAAAAAATTCAATTCTCATTTAAACAAAGAGCACATTCACACGAATAATCTTTGATGCTTTATCTGTCACTGGACCCTTTATGTCCTATACGGTTTGAAAGTTCACCCACCGTACCCGATCAAAAATAAGTCTCCACGTCCCTGTAATATAGTCAATAGGGATTTGACATCATCAACTTCGAGCACCATTTGCCATGCAACTAAGCAAAAAGGCAACGACCACAGCCAGCAGTGGATGCCTACATTATCGTACATCAGTTATAATTGACTGGTCTCACCTATTTTTTCCTAAAAACCCCCACCGTACCTATCTGTTCAAAGAAGAGCATGTCATTTTAACCATGGTTTAACAAACCAAGCATAATCTATGAATATTCATTAGTTAACTAAGGCGCGCATGACGTCATATTGCCATTCATTGGTCAATCTCGTAATGACGTCAGAATTGTCTGCTATCGGCGGCGCGAGTGCAGTGGGCGCGACGTGGTGCGGTGCGCTAGCAACATGAGACAGTCGTATCAATATGCACGCACACAGTCACACATACAAATACACATACATACATGCACATACACACGCGTGCACACAGACAGATACAGACACACACGCACACGCAGATGCATACCACGCCCGCATCAGGGATTTTTCAAAGGGGGTGCGTAAGTAAAGAACACGGACGTTTGGCAGGGGTCCGCGGAGTTCTTTTTAATGCGGGGGATGCATGGGCCCCGCCCTATCGGGTGAATTTCAGGGGCTCGCCTTCAAGTTCCTTCTAGGGTCCCGGGTGGGGGTCAGGGGGCTCGGCTCCCTGACCCCCTGAAGTTCACGGCTTCCAGCAGTTTCATGAGGTTATTTTGACTCTCTGCTAACGCTATTTTTGTGAAGTGGACAGTCAATAATTAAAACCCACTCCATTTTGAAAGTGGGTGCGTTTAAATTTTGGCACTTCATCCAAAGGTATAGATTTTATATTCTAAAATATTCTATACATGTAGCAGGTCATTTAAAAAGATGGTGATGATTTGTGGGGGGTCAGGGGGTATAGCCCCCTGAAGCTCAGGAATTCTAGGGGTTTTATAAGCATATTTTTGACTCTTTGATAACACTTTTTTCGTAAAATGGACATTCAACAATAAGACCTGCGTATATTCATTTGGACAAAATTAGCATTAAACTGCTTGGTTTAAAATCATTTCTCCTTGAAGAGTAAGGGGGGATGATTGTGCAGGCCATTCCTCCCTCGGCCAAAGTGGGGGATATATCCCACATCCCCCCAGGATTTACACCATTGTCCATTGCAAACGTCTTTTGTAAGACACCACCCCGTTATAGGAGCAGGAGACAATTGTTTTGGGCATCAGAAATACGAATGTACTAAGGGAATAAAGGTGACACGACGACGATAATGCTATCAATAATAATCATAACTATAATGACGACGATGATGATGATAATGGTAATGATGATGATGATGATGGTGATGATGATGATGATGATGATGATGATGATGATGATGATACTATTACTTATAATTATAGCGATAATAATAATAGTTATGATAATAATAATAATAATAATAATAATAATAATAATAATAATAATAATAATGATTAGAATACTACTGATTTAAAATATATATAAGTATATGTTTTCAGTGAAACCTCGGGGGGATGATTGTACATGTCATACCCCACCTTGTGAGCTGCCGGGGGATCGCCATACCCCCACCCCCCACCTACCCCCCCCCCTGTCTACGCCCCTGATGAAAATATAATGTGAAACATCACAGCAAAGGTTAAAGGACCTCGTGTCTTCTTGTCGTAGGGCTAATATTATGATTAAGTCACGTAATTATACACCTATATGGCTTGATGCATTTTTAGCTGTGAGCGACACAGCTGCTGTAGGCTACACTAAGGCCTAGTGCTCTTCATGTTGTTGATCTTGTGTACAATTTATAATTAGCTGGTAATAGTCCAGTTTACTAATTACATTCAAATTTATGGATTTTTCTTGCCTTTTCTTTTAGTTGCCTAGTAACAAGCTATTCCATTAAACCTGAATGAATTTTAATGCTTGGATTCCAACTTGCATACAATAGTAGTTGTTGTTATGTTGGGAAAATCTCTGGCAAGCTATCAGGTTGTTAGGGACAACTTTGTTTAAAAGTATTATTAGTATTGGTGATTAGTATTGGTGATTTTAAATTAGCAAGACGACTGTTAAGGATGAAATGGACTCGTAACACGAGCGGGTATAGATAGAGCACTATAAAGACGCGGGTCCTGATGCTTGGCTTTGGTTTATACCGGGTTTTGTATTGTCTTTATGTTTGAAGATCTCGAAGGGAGGTCCTCTGTAATAACTCAGTAACAGTAAATTCATTGAGGTCATCTGCAATGAACGTAAGCCTGCAATTAAATTACCTTATACTTATAATTTCAATCATTTAAGGATACTAGTAGTTGTGTGAAGCTAATCCGTACCTTCAAAATAAAAATATTCTGCATTGAAAATGGCATAGTTTATATGCGAATCGTTTTTATTTACCACAGTTCAAAGTACAATCACGTTTTGTGTTCACTGGGTGAAAGTCAGTCTGAAAGAAAATTCTGTTCGGATGGACGATGATGAGGAATTGATTGTGTGTGTGTGTGTGTGTGTGTGTGTGTGTGTGTGTGTGTGTGTGTGTGTGTGTGTGTGTGTGTGTGTGTGTGTGTGTGTGTGTGTGTGTGTGTGTGTGTGTGTGTGTGTCGTGTCGTGTCGTGTGTCGTGTTCGTGTCGTCGTGTCGTGTCTGTGTGTGTGCGGGGGAGCTGGTTCGGACCCATTCTGTGGGTGCTTTTATGTTGAAGTAACAGGAATCAGCGGCCGAGGTTTAATGTCGCATGCGGCGTGAATCATGAGATGCGGTTTTCATTGACAATACGTTTGACAGCCAGACCATGCTTTAAGTTCAATTTAAGGTTCTACGAACATTAGTTATTCAAGGTCGTACGGGCACCCCCCCCCCTCCCCCCCGCAGAGCCATAGGAGTTCCACCCTAATAGCAAATAAAAAATATATATATATAAGAAAGAAAGAAAAAAACACCTACTTAACCTCCACAATATCGTTCAGGAATAGGTTCCTTATCAGGCGCTGTTCTACGGGGGGGGGTGGGGCTTTGGGGGCTTGAGCCCACCCAAAAATTGCTCAAGCTCCCCCCCCCCCAAAAAAAAAAGATAAACAAATAAAAAAATCGGACATAAATTTAATGTTTTTACAATGAAAATATTAATACATAAACTGAAGCGATCTAGCAAAGATTAAATATTGATAGAAAAAAGTTATATGAATGTTTAAATATGGAATTACCATGCCCATAAACACGTCTTTATAATACATATTTTCAAAAAGTTCCTACCCCTGCTCGGTCGCTTCGCTCCCCCGACTGCCCATTTACATTTTTTCCAGATAGGCCTACTTACTATACATCTTCTTGAAATCCTGACAACAATCCCTATAATAATTTTCATAAGTACACCTTTAAAATATGTATTTACTGTGCTTAGAAAATTGTCTTTGCTACGTGTATTTAAAAAAAATTCTTGCCACGGGTTCCCCATCCCACATCCGTCTCCCGCCCCATCGCAAATACTGTATATGAATGCACAATTACAGTTTTTCACATACTTCCTCAACATCCTTTTGAAATCCTGAATCTTCATCAAAATTTTATCCATTTACCATGCCTAGAAAACATGTCTTTTCTGCATGTGCGTATTTTGAAAAAAATTTCTTCCGTGGGAACGGGTTATTCACATCCTCTCCCGCTCGGTAATTGCTTCGCTCCCTAGCAAATATGATACCCAATCCCTCATCTTGATAAAATATACCATTTAAATATGTATTTACCATGCCTAGAAACCCGTCTTTACTATGCTTATTTTCAAAAAGTTCCTACCGTGAAGGGGGTATCCCCCTCCCACGCTCGTTCCTTAGCTCCCTCGCAAGTATGACTTCCCAATCCCTAATCTTGCCATGCCTAAAAAACATGTTTTCTAAGTTTCTACCGTGGGAGTGGGTATTCCCCTCCCAGACCCTCCCCCGTTCGTAGGTTTCGCTCCCTCGCAAGAATCACTGTCCAATTAGTTTTCACATGTACTTCCTGTAATCTTTTTGAAAATAATCCGTAATAATCTTCATAAAATATACCTTTATAATATTTATTTACCATGCCCAGAATCACGTCTTTTCTATGCGTATTTTCAAAAAGTTCTTACCGTGGGTGGGGGTACCCCCTCCCACACCTCCCCGCCCGGTCCTTAGCTCCCTCGCAAGCATGACTTCCCAATCTTATACCATTGCCAAAATTGATTGATTGATTGATTGATTGATTGATTGATTGATTGATTGATTGATTGATTGATTGATTGATTGATTGATTGGCTGATTGGCTGATTGATTGATTTGATTTGATTTGATTTGATTTGATTTGATTTATTTATTCTGCATGGCAACATGATACAAAATTCAAATACGATATACAGACAATGGTACGGTTATAGTAAACATACAACGAGAGTAATAATTAGTGTAATAAAAGAATAACTAACTGACCATGCAGGAGGACACCCAATAAGTGAACTTAACATTTGGGGCCTCTTTACACACGTAATACAAGAAAACAAGTAAAAACAACAATACAAACTAAAACAACTACAACAGGTACCCTCGTGATGCAAAGAAAGAAAGGGATAGCGGGAAAGTGAGGGAAAGAGTAGAACAGGCTAGAGCAGAGGAAAGGAAAGTGTTGAATAAATTATGAGCACGGTCCTTGTCAAGCACTCTGTGACACAATGAACGCGTAGTACATGAATATTCAAGATACTAGTGCGAGAGCACAGCAACTTGTAACTTAAATACGGCAAGTATTGTTGGCTGTATCTACGTTAAAAGTATATTGTCATATTCTTTTTAGAACCGTGATCGCGAATTGTAAACAAGTCTTGAACATATATCATCTGCTAGCGCATGTCCCTGCCAAAGCTTACTCCAACTGGTTTATGGGTCCCTCCATGGGGTCAGAGAAGCAGAAGGGCCACAATTATTTACACTTGTAAATAGACTGTACATTTACTCTCTATATGCCATGAGTTGGTTGTCAGCGCTGTCTTTCGTGACGAGTATATAACTCCGGATAGAACCTTAAACCTTATTAACCCTTTGATATAATGTAAAATGTAGTCGAAAAATTTGAGGGTGGTACCCCGAAAAATCTCTGGGTCCCCCCCCCCCCCAAGATTTTCATTAATCAATATTTAAAAAAAACGAAAGACATTCAGAATCTGTTATTGGTGTATATGATCTTTGGCCAATAAAGCTTTCAAATAAAAAAAATCCCCCAAACTAAACTAGGGCTTTATATGCCTTAATTAGCTCAGATAACATATTCAAAATATAATCCGTCATCCAGGAATACACTCCAGCATTGTTATTCCATTGGTATATCTTTTCAACCATTTTGCGTTCGAAAGCGATATTTTATCTCTAATAAAAAAAAAACTAAAGCTTTAATATCTGAACTACACGATTTAGTCCTTAAATATGTTTCATCGCAGAGAATATAAATTACATTTTGGAAAGTGCTGTCTCTGACAAGATACCACACTGAATTAAACATCAGCCATTTCAACTACGTGTGGGTGGAGGGAAATGGGCTCTTAGCAGACCGCGCGTAGATTTTTCCTTTTTAAAGCATTAAATGTTTTTTTTTTTTAAGTGTATTTTTCGGGGCTTATGTTTTCAGACGTATTACACACATATTTAGATTAGATATAATGAATGAGTATATAGCCCATATCGTTATAAAACGGGAAACATTGTTTAAATATGAATGCGGTTATAAAAGCGCCAATATTACATGTTGTCGTCTTTTCCTTTTTTTCCACTTCGTTTCTGAACTTTCCTTATGGGAAGGCCGCTGCCTGGTCGACATTACACTCATACACGGTACGGAGCATAATATTATCTGTATGAGACGAACAACCTACTATGCTCTTACGAAGCGGCGGAAAATGCCAATCGCGGTCTTCTCTACTCCTCTGAATATCAAACCATGCGTTCTCTGTCATGCAGACTCCATTTTACGACTCGCTACACGACCACACCCCTTCCTGCGCCTTCTGTCGAGCCCCACCCAATCGGCACGAGCTTGATGATACCCGGTCGAAGATGACTTTCCCTCGTCCGCTTGTGCGACTGGAATGACAAATGGCTATCTGATGTCAGAATCTCAGTCTCATTAACGACTGAGTTTATTTGTAATGGATAGAACGCTCAGCCGTGCAACCAGCACGCTTCTGCTAATCAAGACGGCGCCTTTTCTACATGGTTGAGGCGCGTTGCCCACAGCATTGCTAGGTGGTAATTACCGTGTGCGACATTACCGTGATGTGGACGGGAACTGACATCCGCTGTCTCACTATCTAGCCTTGATATCTAGTGATCATTATGAAATCGGTGGCGTAGCAGTCCTCGCCACCTGGGGGCGTGATTGATGTCCAGAGGGTCGATTCAAAATGCATGTCACAAATAAGTGCGCGCTGCGCGACATATTTGATATACTTTTTGTTCATTGACCAGCGCCTCCCCGGCCGACGCATGTCCAACGTTGTAATCAATTGGTACTTCACCGAAAAACGGTGCATAAAAATTCATTCTCATTTAAACAAAGAGCACATTCACACGAATTAATCTTTGATGCACTTTATCTGTCACTGGACCCTTTAATGTCCTAATACGCTTTGAAAGTTCACCACCGTACCCGATCAAAATAAGTCTCCACGTCCCTGTAATTATAGTCAATGGGATTTGACATCATCAACTCGAGCCACCATTTGCCATGCAATCTAAGCAAAAAGCAACGACCACAGCCAGCAGTGGGATTGCCTAACATTATCCTGTACATCAAGTTATAATTGACTGGTCTCACCTATTTTTTCCCAAAACCCCACCGTACTATTGCTTCAAAGAAGCAGAGCATTGTCATTTTAACCATGGTTGTAACAAACCAAGCATAATCTATGAATATTCATTAGTTACACTTAAGGCGCGCATGACGTCATATTGCCATCATTGGTCAATCTCTAATGACGTCAGAAATTGTCTGCTATCGCGGCGTCGAGTGCATGGGCGCGACGTGTGATTACTTGGTGCGGTGCGCTTAGCAACATGAGACAGTCACCGTATCAATATGCACCACACAGTCACACATACAAATACACTTACATACATGCACATACACACGCGCGTGCACACAGACAGAGTACGAGACACACACGCACACGCAGATGCATACACGCCCCGCATCAGGATTTTTCAAAGGGGGTGCGTAAGTTAAAGAACACGGACGTTGGTTGTTTTTCACGGGTTCCGCGACATTCTTTTTTAATGGCGGGAGCATGGGCCCCGCCCTATCGGCTGTGAATTTCAGGGGCTCGCTCAAGTTCCTTCTTATAGGGTCCCGGGTGGGTCAGGGGGGCTCGCCGCCCTGACCCCCTAGAAGTTTCAACGGCTTCCAGCAGTTTATGAGGTTATTTTGACTCTCTTGCTAACGCTTTTTTGTGAAGTGGACAGTCAATAATTTAAACACCACTCCATTTGAAATGTGCGTCGTTTAATTTTGTGACTTCATCCCAGAAGTATAGGATTTTATATTCTAAAATATTTCTAGTAAGTTAGCAGGTCATTTAAAAGATGGTGATGATTTGTGGGGGCGTCAGGGGTATAGCCCCCTGAAGCTCCAGGAATTCTGGGGTTTTATAGCATATTTTTGACTCTTTGATAACACTTTTTTCACGTAAAATGGAACATTCAACAAAGACCTGGGTCGTATATTCATTTGACAAAATTAGCATTAAACTGCTTGGTTTAAATCATTTCTCCTTGAAGAGTTAAGGGGGGGATGATTGTGCAGGCCATCCTCCCTCCGGCCAAAGTGGGGGATATTATCCCACATCCCCCAGGATTTACCTTGTCCATTGCAAACTCTTTTGTAGACACCACCCCGTTATAGGAGCAGGAGACAATTGTTTTGGGCATCAGAAATACGAAATGTACTTTTTAAGCGCGGGGAATAAAGCGTGACACGACGCGATTAATTCTTATCAATAATTATATCATTAATACTAATGACGACATGATATGATAATGGTAGGTGATGATGATGATGATGTGAGATGATGATGTATTGATGATTGATGATATGATGATGATACTATTACTTATAATTATAAGCGATAATATAATAGTTATGATAATAATAATAATAATATAATAATAATAATATAATAATAATAATAATAAGTAGAGTAATATAGATTTTAGAACTACTGATTTAAAATATTATAATATAGTGTTTCAGTGAAACCTGGGGGATGATTGACATGTCTAACCCCACTTGTGAGCTGCGGTGGATGCATACCCCACCCCCCCCACCTTCCCCCCCCCCTGGTCTACGCCCCTGATAAATGATAATGTTAAACATCACAGCAAAGCGTTAAAGGACCTCGATGTCTTCTGTGTCGTAGGCTAATATTATGAATTAAGTCACGTATTATACACCATATATGGCTTGTGCATTTTAGCTGTGAGCGACACAGCTGCTGTAGCTACACTAACGCCTAGTGCTTTTCATGTTGTTGATCTTGTGTACAATTTTAATTAGCTGGTAATAGTCCAGTTTACTAATTACATTCAAATTATGGATATTTTCTTGCCTTTCTTTTGATTGGCCTAGTAACAAGCGTATATCATTAAACCTGAATGAATTTAATACTTGGATCCAACTTGCAATACAATAGTAGGTTGTTGTTATGTTGGGCAAATCTCTGGCAAGCTATTCAGGTTGTTAGGGACAACTTTGTTAAAAGTGATTTTATATTGGTGATTAGTCATGGGTGATTTTAAATTGCTAAGACGACTGTTAAGGGATGAAATGGGACTGGTAACACGGCGAGTTATAGATAGAGCACTATAAAGACGCGGGTCCTGATGCTTGGCTTTGTTTATACCGGTGTATTGTTATTATTTTGAAGATCTCGAAGGGAGGTCCTCTGTAATAACTCAGTAACAGTAATTCATTGAGCGTCATCTGCAATGAACGATAGCCTGCCCAATAAATTACCTTTACTGTTAATTTTCAATCATTTAAGATACTAGTAGTTGTGTGAAGCTAATCTGTACCTTTCAAAATAAAAATATTCTGCATGAAAATGCATAGTTATAGTAATCGTTTTTATTTACCACAGTTCCAAAGTACATCACGTTTGTGTTCACTGGTAAGTCAGTCTGAAAGAAAATTCTGTTCGGATGGCTGATGAGGATTGATGTGTGTGTGTGGCTGTGTGTGTGTGTGTGTGTGTGTGTGTGTGTTGTGTGTGGTTTGTTGTGTGTGTGTGTTGTGTGTGTGGTGTGTGTGTGTTGTGTGTGGTGTGTGTTGTGTTGTTGTGGTGGTGTGTGCTGTCTGTGTTTCTGTGTGTTTCGTGTGTCTGTCTGTCTGTGTCTGTCTGTGTGTGTGTGTGTGGTGTGTGTGTGTGTGTGTGTTGTCTGTGTGTGTTGGTTGTGTGTGTGTGTGTGTGTGTGGTGTCTGTGTGTGTGCGGGCGGAGCTGGTTCGACCCATTCTGTGGGTGCTTTTATGTTGAAGTAACAGGAATCAGCGGCCGAGGTTTAATGTCGATGCGGCGTGAATCATGAGATGCGTTTTCATTGACAATACGTTTGACAGCCAGACATGCTTTAAGTTCAATTTAAGGTTCTACCAACATTATTATTCAAGGTCGTAGGGCACCCCCCCCCCCCCCCCGCGCAGCATAGGAGTTCCACCCTATAGCAAATAAAAAAATATATATATAGAAAGAAGAAAAAACACTACTTAACCTCCACAATTATCGTTCAGGAATAGGTTCCTTATCAGGCGCTGTTCTTACGGGGGGGTGGGGGCTTTGTGGGGCCTTGAGCCCACCCAAAAATTGCTCAAGCCCCCCCCCCCCAAAAAAAAAAAAAGATAACAAATAAAAAAATCGGACATAAAATGTTTTTACAATGAAAATATTAATACATAAACTGAACGATCTAGCAAAGATTAAATATTGATAGAAAAAGTTATTATGAATGTTTAAATATTGAATTACCATGCCCATAACACGTCTTTTATAATACATATTTTCAAAAGTTCCTACCCCTGCTCGGTCGCTTCCGCCCTCCCCGACTGCCCATTTACATTTTTTCCAGATAGGCCTACTTACTATACATCTTCTTGAAATCCTGACAAACAATCCCTATAATAATTTTCATAAGTACACCTTTAAAATATGTAATTTACTGTGCATTAGAAAATTGTCTTTGCTACGTTATTATTAAAAATTCTTGCCACGGGTTCCCCATCCCACATCCGTCTCCCGCCCCACGCAAATTACCGTTTATGGATACACAATTACAGTTTTTCACATACTTCCTCAACATCCTTTTGAAATCCTGAATCTTCATCAAAATTTTATTCCATTTACCATGCCTAGAAAACATGTCTTTTCTGCATGTGCGTATTTTGGAAAAAAAATTCTTCCGTGGGAACGGGTTATTCACACCCTCTCTCCGCTCGGTTGCTTCGCTCCCCTAGCAAATATGATACCCAATCCCTCATCTTATAAAAATATACCATTTAAATATGTATTTACCATGCCTAGAAACCCGTCGTTTTACTATGCTTATTTTCAAAAAGTTCCTACCCGTGGAAGGGGGTATCCCCCTCCACGCTCGTTCCTTAGCTCCCTCGCAAGTTATGACTTCCCAATCCCTAATCTTGCCATGCCTAAAAAACATGTTTTCTAAGTTTCTACCGTGGAGGGGTATTCCCCTCCCAGACCCTCCCCGTTCGTAGGTTTCGCTCCCTCCCAAGAATCACTGTCCAATTAGTTTTCACATGTACTTCCTGTAATCTATTTTGAAAATAATCCCGTAATAATCTTCATAAAAGTATACCTTTATAATATTTATTTACCATGCCAGAATCACGTCTTTTCTATGCGTATTTTCAAAAATTCTTACCGTGGGTGGGGGTACCCCCTTCCCACACCCTCCCCGCCCGGTCCTTAGCTCCCTCGCAAGCATGACTTCCCAATCTTATACCATTGCCAAAATTGATTGATTATGATTGATTGATTGATTGATTGATTGATTGATTGATTGATTGATTGATGTATTGATGATGTTGATGCTGATTGGCTGATTGATTGATTATTGATTTGATTGATGATTGATTTGATTTGATTTGATTTATTTATCACTTTTCACAAATACCCTCTGCTACTCTAAGTAGTATTGAACGATACATTTTATAACTCATTCATTTTGATATATATATATATATATATATATATTATATATATATATATATATATATATATATATATATCCATTGAATTAAACTCAATGCGAATACAATTGAAATTTGAGTTTATTATTCGGGAATAACAATTATTTGAAAAGAAATCAAATTAAAATTTCTTCCTTCTTTCTTCTCAAGGCCGGATAGAAATTATGAAATACAGGCACCACTCACAGGAGAGGGGCTGAACATAAAATCTAACATTTTTTCTCGCCCTCCCCATAGGGTAAGTGTTTATTCACACGAGTATCAATTCAGTTTCATGTTTCCCCCGCTGAAACGGTTTGATGTTTGGAAAGATTCACAAACAAAAATTACCAATTTTTCCTCTAAAGTGGTTGCCAGGAAAGAAACTACACCCAGCGGAGAAGAAAGTTTTTCACTATCTCAATAAGACAGTGCGAGGAGATACGCTCTATGTTTTAGACAGAACTACCTCTTCCAGTTTATAATTTTTTTTCTTCTGAATACTAAGCGGTTTACCATTCCAATGTATCCTAGAAATTTACTGTCGACGACTTTTTAGTACATGGATATAATAATGGGAGATGAGAAGCATTACCTTC
>JZLH01S0222729.1:17982-29723 GCA_001188425.1 Eucidaris tribuloides
GAACATTACCTGTATTTTAGTGTGATCTACTTACACACCAAAAATATTTAAAATCTGTCAAATATTTTTTAAGTTATCGTGCGGAAACAAATTAGGGGGACGGACGGACCAACGGACTGACAGGGCAACGCTTAATGCCCCCTCGAGACTTCGTCTGCGGGGGGCATGACAACACTTGTATGTGAGTGTGTGTTGGGGGAGGGGTTATTTGGGGTATATTTATGAATTACAATACCATTTATTGTATTTATGTCATGAAATATCTCCCCAAACTGATAAAACACATTTACAAAATCATTGAATAGGAAATCCCCTATTGTACCATTGCAGTATAATGCAATTGTCCGTCCGTGACAAAATTTTTGTCCGTCCGTGATATTTTCAAATTCATATTTAGTATATAAATATTTAATTGATCTGGGTTTCGTACGTACACATTATAGGTCTTTTGCCAGTGAGATAGCTCAGCATGTTTTTGTTTAAATTTATTACTCCAGCAACAGAACAAAAAACTTTTAAATTTTCTTTCTGTCACGGACGGACAAATTTGCATAAACGTGAATAGAAAAATGCAGTGTTCAACACCCCTATTCGAAAGTGAGTCATTCCAGTCACTTTCCGGACCTTACCAAATAAAACAAATATGGATTTTAGAACTTTAGATATCAATGAAAGATCCGGCAGTGATTACATCATAAGAATATAAAAATGAATTTTTTACCCCCATGCTCACTTTAACCGATCAGGCTCAGAATCGCTTGTCAAAGGTCATGTATGTACCTCTTAGGTCAAATGAGGTTACCTGCACAGGGTTTTACCGAGGTTGGTAACATTCTACCCATAAGCTCATTTGTAACCAAACTTGGATGGTAGATGCTGTACAGGGACCTCAATGTTATTTTGGGGTCAGAGGTCAGGTATGTAGATCAAATGTCAAGTGAGGTGAAATATTAAAACAGACCTACCCCTACTCAGGTTGGTAAGTTTGCAACCAGTAGCCGATGTTTTACCAAACTTGGATGGTAGATGCCCTGGGGAGCTAAATGTTACATTGGGGTCAAAGGTCACATAAGTAGGTCAAAGGTCAAATGTTGATCTAATAGGGCGAGATCCCGTGGTACAAATTTTATTGGCTTTTCACAACCCCTTATCCCACTGTGCTGGTTTATACCTCATTTTAAGCCTAATTTAATATTCTTTCAGTGTACCAAGACTTAAAACAATACAGTGTTCTGTTTAAAAGCTACATCAGTTCAAGTTAGAAATGCCAGGGGTGGAGGAGCAGGTGGATGCGGAGCAGGTGGATGCGGTAGTGGGCAATTTGTAGAAATTCATTGTATGTCAAAACTGTTGGTTATTTTTGCAAATCAAGTGTGGGTATCATGCATTGGTGGTCTTTAATGTTTGATTAAAGTTCCAAAACAGTGAATTACAGTCAAATAATTTATAATATGACCATGAACAAACAACAAACAGAATAAAGATAACAAAATTCTGAAAGTTTAAGAAGTAAAAAAGTAAAGCATCAATTATGATTTAAATTATGATGGTTTTCTTCTTTTTTTGCAAATGTTTGGTTTTTTAAAGATTGTGTTCAATTCCTCATTTTAAAAGTAACAAAAACATCTCCATTTTAATTAAATCATGTACAGATCCAGGTAATAATATTCGCATCACCAATGTTGTACATATCCAACCTGAAGTAATGAACCCAGCAAGTACCATGACAACTGATGACATATCAAATAAAGGTCCAGAATTGCAGATGGGTGAAGTCCAAATAGAACATGATGCAAATACAGGTAATTTATTTTATTGTACATAATTTGATATGGAACTATTAAACAATCTCCATATATTATTGTTTTTCTTTGTACAAAATGTTAACTTTAGATTTCTCTTTGTAATCACCTAATTATTGTCTGTTGGATTTCAGTGAGACTGGCATACAATTTTCCTTTGGAAATAGAATGCTTATGATGTTTTCAGCTGTAGGGTCAAAGGTCACACATTTTTACTGCAGGTCATCTTTCTCACTGTCACAATTTGTTTAGTTATATATAACAGGCTTATATGCTTCTTTCAATTTTAATCATGTTTGATAGACGGTTTCATATGGGGTCTACAGATACATTACCCCACCCCCTTCCCCACTTTTGGAAGAAAATGTTGAAACCTTGCTCCAACTCTTTCAAATGAATCTATGCCATTGACATTTGTGACCCGTCACGCCAAAAGGAGCCACAAGTCGATTTTTGTTTTTTGCCATATTCACTTTCTCCATATTCCACGCTTTATTTTGGTATATTGCATGTTGCATAGAAGTAAGTATACCCGGAGAAATTCTACTTCAAACAAGGAGCTTTCACCGTGTCACGAAAATCTATTTTACTAGAAAACCGCTCTCAAAGTGCAGCGTCCGTTCAAAATGCGAAACCGTGATCGCGTTGAAATTCTGATAAAACCGAGGGTAAAAATTCCCTAGCAACAGTACATTTGCATTGCTCATCATTCTTGAAATTTTGCATTTGGAATTTATAGGTTTGTAGAAAGTACTGTTTTCAGTTTAAATGAATTTGGTATGATTTTAATGCTCGTACCAAAAATACATTGGGTTCTTAACCATCTGCGTTATTTCCGCTCGTGCATGTACCTTGCGAGGCAGTACGCCGGGTGACCATCTACGCCAGATGCTTGGGGCGTCTTAGGGTGAGAGATTTGACACAATAAATTTCCACAAGTAGTAATTGCTTGTAAGTCGATTGTTCATACTAATTTGCAAAGTTAGGGATTAAATAAACTGAGATTCTCGAGGGAAACAATAACCTCTTATTGTCTGCTATATCGCTATTCAATTGATGAATAACTGTGCCCGCAGTCCAGAGCACGCGCAAGAATTAGGCCCCCCTATAACTAACACGCCGACAGACATGACAGGGACCCGCTTTGCATAGTTATGATTCTGTCCTCTTTGACGGCCCCACGCGTTTAAGTGCCTATTCAACTAGATTGAGCCAGCTTTTATGCATCCGTAAACAAAAGAACCTGTGAAAGTTTTAATTGATTGTGCACATACCTGGTGTACTATTGGGGATTACAAATTACATGGATAATGAAAACATGCATATTTTATCCCCAAACGCACCAGATTACAAATTCTCTGGCTTAACAAATACCTTCTTACGCTGCATATTGTGAATCTAATGTTTACAGATTAAAATTTCGAAAAAAATCGGAAACTGCAAACAAATCAAGAATATCATAACAAATCAAGTTCAAGTTAAGGATTGTCAGTTTGCACAATCGGAAAAAAAAAATAGAATCACATTAATCACGATACGTCATGTGACACAGCTCAGCCAATGAGCAGCCGTCTTGCGTTGCTAGGGACTTGGCATAACTGACTCGGCTTTTCTGTGTTTTTTTTTTTTCGTGAGGTCGAATGGAAGGCTCTCAGAAAAACATAAATATTACCCCTTTCCCGTTAATATTTTGATCTGAAACTTTCACAGGACATTAAAGAGACTTTGAAGATTTGATTTCAGTAAAAAAAATAATTTTGACAAATTTGACCTGTTCCGACAATTTTGCTTATTTTCTCTAAACTGTCCGTTGCGACTTGTGGCTCCTTCAGGCGTGACGGGTCACATTTATGAAATTGTACATGATCAACCACAGGGATGATACAGCATTAGCTTTTCATTTCCTTGTTGTGTGCTAGCACCTGAAAAAAGGTCATCATGTACAGAAGAACCAGCACCCGAAATGGAGTCGTGTGCAGAAGAGGAAGGACCTGAAATGGAGTCATCGGGTGCGGAAGAGCAAGGACCTGAACAAGAGTCACCATGTACAGAACTAGAGCCAGCACCTGAAAAGAAGTCAAGTACAGACAAGCCAGAATTTGACAACATGTATCCTGACTCTTCATGTAAAGCTGAGCTAGCACTTCAAACGTGTCAAGTACACCAAGTACACATACAGAAATGCGGCCCTACAGGGTCATCTACCGATAAACCTCCACGTAGCTCAGACTTATCAGACAACTTAGAATATGACTACTCTCTGGACAATAGGATGGTACATGTATCAGATGATGATCTGATTCCTGCTGTCAGAATTTCCGAGATGGATGTGTCAGACTGTGATAGTGATGGGGAGCCTATTCCTTTTAAGAGAAGATCCATTTCAAAACATAATAAACAAGATGTGACGTTTCCCTCTACAGTACTTCCAACATCCCAACCTGGAGAAAAGCTACCTGATTTGAAACCAGATTCAGATGTGCACAGGTTTACTGGACATGCAAGAACAAAATCACAAATGCAATACAGGAAACCCTACAGATATTGTATCTTTTGTGGGAAGATGTTTTCAAAATTATCCAGCCACATACCTAGAAAGCATAGAGAGCAGGAGCGAGTGAGAAAGGCATTACAATTGACACAAAAGCAAAGACTAGCAGAGTTTGAAAAGATGAAGAAAGAGGGGATCTTGCTTCAAAATCAACTTGAGGCGAAGAAGGACTGCCCAGCCTATAAGAGAGAGCGCTCATCAAAGAAAGATTCAGAGCCAGTCATGTGTGTGATGTGCAATGGTTTTTTTGCAAGACCCTACTTAACAAGACATATGCGAAAATGTACTAAGGATAGTAAGTCCTCAGTTCATGAAACTGGAATACCTGTCAGCGTGCTCACACATTATGAACTCATAGCCCCAGAAACTAACTGATTTAATTACTAACAAAATGTAGATTTTGAAAATACAATCCAGCCAATTATTCACAATGGATCCAGTGCTTTTGAACATTGGCAGAAGGTTGTGGATGACTGAGAAGAGAAAGCAGAGTAAACAGGCCAAAATATGGACAGTGATCATGTGCTAACTTGTGCTGGCACATGCTGGGCTCTGAGGAAACTCTTGGAAAAAAACCTGCAGATGACTGGAAAAGCAGCGATTTATTTAAAAGAAACAATTTTTATTACCATCTCAAGGAAGTCCTTTAAACATGCACAATAAAGAGTTAGACTCATTGAATGATGGAAGTTATCTAAAACCTTGGCTCAGGCTGTTATTGTACTGTCTACTAAAAGCATCAAGCAAGAAGTTGGAAGGTCTGCATCTGATCGAAGATGATGATGACGGTGACAAGGCAGGAGAGATTGACAAGTTCCAGTCTTGAAGCTCAATTACAACAAGCTGTGTGATGATGCAATGTACGACCTCCATCAAGGAAGACATGATAAACTTAGGCCATGGGAATCTGCTTCTAATGAGGAAAGGGTTCATAGAGTGTAGGACTGCACTGCTGCTCAAATCAAACACCTTCTCACTGGAAGGTATGTCTTCCTAGATTTACATTGGAAAGTCTGTGTAAGTATCAATTTGGTCTGCAGACTAACTTATTTAATCCTAGAAAAGGTGGGGATCCCAGCAGGCTGTTTCTAAAAGAATGGTAGAATGCTTACAACAGTGCATGGTTACCCAAGCAGCAAGAAAACAGGTTGGATGAAATAGACAAGGCTCTGGCCATCAACACAAAGCTGGCTCGCCAAAGTGGTAAGGGGGTTATGCATCTAGCCTCAGTCCTCTTTTCTAAGGATACTAATGAAGCCATGCATATTTTGGCTGATGACTTCAGATGTCGTGAGATATTGGCATCTCCCAACACAAATTCTTTCATGTTTCCGAGTACAGGTGGCTCCAACAACCATGTTTCTGATCGTGTGCATTTAACAGCATTTGTCAACAACTCAATCTGAATAAATCAGAAAACATGACAGTGACAACAAATTATTGGAGGGTGAGCACATTGTTTTCTCTAATGAATGTGCCTGAATGGGAAAGAGGCCATATTTACAAGCATTTAAGTTTATCAATAGGGTATGAAATTCATAAAATCCAAGTAGAGAAATATGGTACAAAAATACATCATAAAAATTCAGAAAGTTCAACATTTTAAATAACAGGGCTGAGTTAGCTAAATAATTACTTCTTGTACACAATTTAACCACCTTTTTATGTAACCAGATATAACAAAGTGATTAGAGTTCAAAGGTCACAAGGAATTTTACATGTCTGATTTAGTATTGTTACCATGGAATTTCTGATAAGATTGGGTACATTGCATTAGGCTTTTCACTTCAAATCAAATTGTGTGGTAGTGTGGACTGCGGATTCATGCCCATTAACTACGTGCAGTCAAACTGTTCCCAATTTGAAGCCCAAGTATAGTTTTAGTAAATGGTCAAAATTAAATTAATTCTAGTTGTGTTTTTAGATACACCTATGTGATCTATCAATGCCCTGAAAATTGCTCGCTCTGAATCTGAAATTGTCCTACTTTTGAGAAGTTACTCAAAATGGAAAATGGTCCGGGGCGGGGGGGGGGGTGGACCCTGACATTTCCCATAGGTAATGTACATATACCGCTAGATGCTCTCCTATAATCTAAACATAATTTGTCACTATAAACCATTTTTAGTAGGTTTGATGTTGTTTTCTAATGTCTGGGGTCACAACAGAATACTTTGTGAAAGATTGATGAAAAATTTGTCTGATTGACCAAAACTATACTTAGGCTTTGACCTCGTGTCCCATTCCTTATTTGAAAAGTAACAAAAACGTATACATGTATAAATGTATTATAATTCAATCATTCACATATCCAGGTAATAATATTTGCATCACTGATGTCGTACATACCCACCCTGAAATGATGAACCCAGCAAGCACCGTGACAGCTGACGATATATCAAATGAAGGTCCAGAATTGCAGATGGGTGACGTCAAGACAGAACATGATGCAAATACAGGTAATTCACTAATTAAGCTAGGCTTAAGTGAGCTAGTGTGATCACATTTTGTCCATCGCTTGACATGTGTGATGCTTAAACTTTTGTCACATTTTCATTTTAATCTTTAAAATGCATGATTGGATTTAGCCCGAACTTCGCAGGAATGATCCTTAGGGGTGGGGATTGAAGGGTACTCAAATGGTACACCTGGCCACCTATAGCAATATTTAATGATAACCTCAACCTTCTGTAAATGTAATCATTTATGATTTTATGTGAATGAATTGAAAAACACATTGTAATTTATCATATAAAGAAAAAAGACATATGATTTACAATGAAATATAGTTCCAATAATGTTGAGTAGGCCTGTATGTAAGATCAGTGAACTAATTTATTTCACTGTGATTGCAGTGTAGAATAAGAATATTTTCAAATACATCAGTCATGTCTTAGCAGCTAACCTGCATAAAGGGCCCACTGTTGAAAACTATCTCTAGCAGCCACCTGTTAACAAAGGTCACTTTTTTTTATTGGGTGGCTGTTATAGACCGGTTGCAATGGACAATTGTATGTTAGAAATCCATGAAATATCAGAATAACTATCAATTGATCTGCCCAGAAGTGCTTTGTGCACTTTGCTGTAGGCTATCAGCATTATGCAGTGCATGAATTCATACTTGTGTGATGTTGACAACCTAAAGAACTTCACAAAATGTTTCATGTGATGAATATCAAAGTATTTAATTTTTTCAAGGTACTGAAAAAGATACCAGTTGGTGGTTAAAAAGAAAGATATAATTAGCATTTGTTATCAACTTATTTTTTTTTTTTTGGGGGGGGGATATATGAAAATTGGATTGATGGATCATTCAATATATGATATTCAAGATGGCCACAAAGTCAAGAAATCAAGCAAGGAACTGAAATTAGTAAGAACTAAGTCCATTATCTTTGTTAAACATTGAATTGACATTGTGGCAATGCAGCACACCATTTCCAGGGTTGGCATATTTCTCATTTGTTTTATTTTGCAGACAGGTGGGATATACCAGTATATATGATGTACACCACTACAAGGGTGGGATGATTACTGTACATGCTAGTATTGGTCAGACTTGTAGTGCCGGTCCCAGACATGGGTACAGCTACGGTGCTATGGGCATGGGGCCATGGGTACGGGTACGGTCCTGTGGGTGTGGTCCTATACAACAAGGCAGTCCTTACTGGTTCCTAATTATCATCACCTATACCAACTATGAGCATTACAAGTTCACTCTTGATTGTAACAACATCAACTTATAAACCTAAATAAGCTAAAATCATTTATAATCTAAAGATTCACATAAAATTTCACCTCTGATAAAAGCTCTAGGACTGAAATGTCAAATTTTGTGAAGATAAGTACTGAAAACTTCAAACAGAATGCACGCAACGTAACATCAAATTCAGTGAGCGACACGTCGCAAGATTAAAAACTCACACCAGTGCTGTTGGACGATTGTCAAGCATTTATCCTTCCTACGATTGGACTCAACCAAATGCAAAATCAGTAGGTGAAAGATACATCCCATGTCTGAATTGCAGACTACCTCTGCAAAATACAGCTTGGGCAATGGCCCAGTTAAAAAAAAAAACCTATCAGTGTTCTGAAAATGTATGTATTACATTTGACAGTAGAACATGATTATAAATAAATGGTGGAAAATGAGGATTGCAACATATGGGAATCACCTATTTGAGGACTAGTTCCAGTCTAGGTTTCTTTGTTTGTTTTCAGGAAATTGCATGCCCAGTAATCTTCTTGTACAGTTGGGAACACATACTGGAGAAAAGCCATATGGATGTCATGTGTGCGGTAAAAGTTTCTCTCAGCAGAGATATCTTCGTGTACACATGAGAACACATACTGGAGAAAAGCCATTTGGATGTCAAGAGTGTGGTAGAACATTCTCTCAAAAGAGCAATCTTCTTGTCCACTTAAGAATACACACTGGAGAAAGGCCCTATAAATGTCAGGAGTGTGGAAGAGGATTTATGCAGAAAATCAATCTGATAAAACACATGAAAAAATGCGTTGAGAAAGGATGAAAATCGTATCTGCATGAACAATGATGATCAACATTTATTGGAAAATCAAATTGGAGATTTGTGAGAACAAACAGTGGAGAAAAGCCATGTACATATCCAGTGCACTCGTGATATAACGCATGTGGTTCCTGTTTCAACAAAGTAAAAATTCAGGGCCCAAAATTATTATGTGTATATCTTTATATACTTTAACTGGTTGGTTGGAACGACATTTTGATACAAGGAAAGAGAACTGCTGGTCCCAAGGAATTTGTTATAATGAGAGTCGCTTGTACGAAAAGGAATTTGGTTTTTAGTGAAGTGCCAAGAAAAAATTGTATTGCATAACTCAACCTACCTCTTTTTTATGCCCGGAGGCATTATGTTTTCGGGTTGTCCGTTACCGGTTCTCGTTACTGCAATAACTTATGAACAGCTGATCAGATTTTAATGAAACTAGGACCAAGTATAGTATGTACTATGAGGCAACAATGAAATGATTAGAGTTTGGAGCTAGAAGGTCAAGGTCAAAGGTCACATGGCCTAAAATATATCGGCTAATTGGATTTTGATGTAACTTGGGTGAAGTATGTATTATAAGGCATCAATGAACTATTTGATTTTGGAACTGAAAGGTCAGAGGTCAAAGGTCACAAGGCCTAAAATATGTCTGATTTGGGCTTATTAATGTGATAAGTTCAGAACGGCTGATTGGATTTTTGATGTAACTTCGGTGAAGTTTGTATTATAAGGCACCAGTGAACTGATCAGATTTTGGAGCTGAAAGGTCAAAGGACTCTGGGCTGAAATATGTCTGATTGGGCTCATTACTGTGATAACTTGAGTATGACAGGTCCAATGTTGATGTAACTTCGGAGAAGTATCTAATAAAAGGCACCAATTTACTGATTCAATTTTGGAGTTGAAAGGTCAGGGGTCAAAGGTCACAAGGTCTCATACATGTCTGAATGGAGCTCATTGTCGTGATAATTTAAGAACTGCTTATCAGGATTTACTGTAATTTGGTCAAACCGTCAAAGATGACATGGGCTTATTCATCTCATTGGTCTTGCTACCATGGTAACTCGAGGCTTTTCATACTACATCAGTTGGGTGGGAGTGCAGACTGTGGAGGCATACCCATTGACTGCGCGCAGTCAAACTCCTCTAGTTTTCAAACATTCAATTATGCATTATAGCAAAGAAAACTGTTCTGAGAGTATTTCTTTAAAAAATTCAAGCAATCTGTGAATGATTTTTAATGGTACCAAACTGAGTAATACACTGTATGAACCCTGGAAAATTGTGTCTACTGAAGTTCTTGAAAATTCTGAAACATTTTGAATACAGTTCAACACATTAAACTGAAATTTTTGAAATGTATACCTGATATCTTGGTGTAGTTTTGAATATTTGTAAGTGTGGCATGTATACATATGTATGTGTGTGTGTGTGTGTGTGTCTATTGTTTTTTCGATGAAATTTGTTGGGGACACTTTTGCAATGATAAACAGCATAGAATTAATTCATTTCAACCAGTAAAAGCAAAAATAATCATACATTTATGATTTTTGGCTGAAAACAATTTCCATTGATTTTGTACACGAAATCACGTTTTTGAGCGATTTTTGGGTTGACATGCATGTATAAAAAGTCGCGCAGCGTCGTAACGGTACGTCGGATTTTCGCGAAAACGGTCTCAAAAGATGCGCAAGACTTGAAAGTAAAAGGTCAGTGAGTGACGCGATCAAATAATTTTGCGCGGCGGCATGGTCGCGAAATTCGTTGAAGGGGGGGTCAAATTGAACCCCCCCCCCAGTTAATATAGGGTTAAATCAAAGGAGAGCATCTAGTGGTATGTACATTACCTACGGGAAATCTCTGGGGTCCCCCCTCCCGAATGAGATTTACATTTTGAGTAATTTCTCAATGGGAAAGTTTCAGAGCGAGCAATTTTCGGGGTTATAGATCATATAGGTGTATCAAACAAACATGATTGCAAAGAATTTCATTTTTTTTTTACCATTTACTGAAGTTATAATTGGGCTTTAAATAACATGCACTGGATACACACATTGTGTGTCCATGGTATATAGTTATATACACATTATTTTACCTGTGATTTATAGTCTGTGTTTTCATAGTTCTATACAGTGTCTTTGATTGACAGTGTGTGTGAAGTGTGCGTGTGTGTGTGTGTGTGTGTGTGTGTGTGCATTTGTAATCACTCCCAAATGAAAACGTATGACACTCCACATTCACACAGAGAACGGTCTGCAATTTCTAAATTAAGCATTCTTATTCTACACTAGCTGTTACATAGGGGTTAATTGGTTCACAGATCTGATATACTCAATGTGTACTTAATTGGTTTACAGATGGGATATGCCCAACTCAACACAATTATGTGTTTTTATGTACATATGTCTATTTGAAATTTATATGTTAGTACATTCATACAGATGTATGTAACATTTACAGGAATTTGAGGTTATCATAAAGTATTGCTCTAGACCAGATCATATTCATGCGCTGCTTGATATCTTAGCAATCTTCTAGGTTACACCAGTGATCAAGTTGCTTCAATAAAAAATGCCTGTCAAGAAACCATATCCCCTCCCCCCCCCCCCAAAAAAAAATAATAATAATTTTTTAATAATAATAACTTTTTCTTGCATATCAGTGTATGACTGTATTTCTTGGGCTTGCTGATTTGTGACACATTTCCATTTTGTCCCAAGTTAATTGGAAGAAATGTCATGAAGAATTGTGTGTGTGTGTGTGTGTGTGTGTGTGTGTGTGTGTGTGTGTGTGTGTGTGTGTGTGTGTGTGTGTGTGTGTGTGTGTGTGTGTGTGTGTGTGTGTGTGTGTGTGTGT
>JZLH01S0222730.1:29731-41477 GCA_001188425.1 Eucidaris tribuloides
TCATTACCTAGCATAGTATTTAGTTTCTAGTTTGTAAGTTTGACTAGCCAAACCTGATTGTATAATACTTTGATGAGCTGTTATTGTTTTACAATGTTTATTTTGCCTAAAATATGCACTTAAATATAGAATACATTTGAAGACTGTAGAATAAGAAGTACTGAAGTCACATAATACTACTTTTGAGAAACAAAGGCTCAAAGTTTTCAAATTTGTCTACAGATCACATTTGTTTGAGTTGTACATCCAAACTTGCTTAAGTTAATTGACACAATAACGATGAATATAGGGCAAAAATAAACATTGTCGCACTTGACAATTTCCAAAAATCAATAATCAATATTGTGGACTTAAGTACTTCTTCTACAAAAAACAAGGGTCCCAGGAAAACAAATGCAATTCTTGAATAAATGAATGTCAAAAACACTTAATTGTACATATTTTTGGAATGTCCCTCGTAGGACGGACAATTTGATATGCTATTTGTCAAAGTTGGATGTTGTTTTAATTGAAATTTGACCTCATTTGACCTTTGACCAGAAGTGACCCCATATCTCATCAACAATGCACAAAATACATGATAAATTATATATTGTCTTAGTCCTTGTAACTAGTCAAGTAATTTGTGATACATTTTGAAGAAATTAGACCAAGTTAAAAATTTGACCCCAGTTGACCCCTCCCCTGACCCCTACTAGGGAAGGTTCAACTTGTCCAAAATTTTGTCACAAAATTTCCCGGCATGTAACGACTTCAAAACAATCACTGACTCAATTTCGTCAAAATGTGACGTAAGTACTTCTTATTCTACACTCTTCATTTACTTTGAAAGCATGTTTTCTTCCCTTTCATATTTCTTCCTTTCATCATTCATTTTCGTACAGCCTAGAATTCCATACAGAGACAGCAAACTTACAAGATTGCTACAAGTAAGTTGTTATATTTCAGTGTATTTCAGTTGAATCTTCATATTTCCATCTTGTCATTTTGATGTAGGCCTATACATTTTTTTTTCCGTTTCAATTCAGGTTTTATTTTGTGATCCAAATTAAAAACAGTTTACATATATACATTGCATGAAATTGCAATTTTAAACTTGTCAATCATTGATAAAGAAATGGGACATACAGGAAAGTGATTTACTTGATTTGGTAGGTCCCCCTATACTTGAAAATAAATAGTAAATACATCAGTTATGAATATTCAAAAGCTACATACATTGTAACAATTACAGCAATGTTAATACACACGCAGCACAAATGGCATATCAACTCACAAAGAGGACACATTACACTAGCGAATGAATACATTCATTAAAAAAAATTGACATTGAAAATTGAAATATCAAGATATGCATTAAAGATGCTATATAACACTGTGGAAGACCCATTTAAAAAATTGTTGAACTTTGCTATCTGACATATCTGACAGTGTTTGAATGGACAAATAAACACCCTAGAACACAAAAGTTTGGACAGTTATGCTGTCACTAGTAACATATGTGCAGATACAAATTGTATGGGGAAAACTGGACTGGTCTCTCAATGATTTTCACTTTTTCAAAGCACTCAGTGATCGTTTTCAACTGCAATTTTTTCAGGGCTTCATTTTTAGACCATATCAGAGACACTGGTAGCTTGGGGAATCATGAAGCTCAGATTTTTTAAGCTGGAAACATTGTTATACAGTGCCTTTAAAGGGAAAATTCCCCTAACCCCCCCCCCAAAAAAACCAAAACAAAACAGTAACTACAAGTTCTCACCTTCATATATGTGTGAAGAACACCATACAATGACGTAACCTGCAAAAAATTACCCATGAGTAATGTAAATATTAAAAGAGTGTTGACATATCATCTTAAAATTTTTCCCTTATGATTTTATCTACCAAGTTCTTCAAATGTCATTCAGTCTTCACTTTATTCTGATAATTGTTTGTTCATCTCATCATAAAGATTGTGTTTGGGATGTGCAAGTCCATTACTTCCCTTCATTATCAATACCAAACAGTAGTTTAGTACTTACAAATGGTGTGTTGGAAGTTTGACATCCATACGTCATGAATTTGTTGTTTTATGAGAAAAACTAATAACAATATGTTACCAGAATATTATTCTTTCCGCGAGTTTAAATTTTGCTCAAATTGCGAATCGCAGTTATGTGTACATTCGCATGACCAACGGAGTACACTGATTGGTTAAACGGCTAAACTCCACGTGACCTTCAGCTAACGGTTGATCGAACAATTTTGGAACGGCCAGTGCACGTTAACGTTACTGTAAATGTTGAAGTTTAAATGTCCAGATTTTCACCAAAACTACGTATTCTACCCAAAGGTTCTATGACAGGTGTTAATTTATACTAATCTTTACATTGTGAATGATTTCAGCTGATTTCATTCATTTTGACGTTTTCTGACGTGCAAATCCCGTGCTCTGTCTTTAAAGGACTCCCTGGGAGGCAGTGCCCATGCCTGCATGGTCACCAACGTAGCCCCCGAGGAGAGGCACTACATGGATACCTACACCACCCTCCACTTTGCCTCCAAGTCAAAGCAGATCATCAACAAACCGTTTACAAGAGAAACCACGGAGACGGTTAGGGTACCACAGAAGAGAGGTCTGGAGGATGAAGGAAATGATGGGAAACCGGCGGCCAAAGTTAGAGCCCTGGATGACAACGGCAGACCAACGTCTGTTGCTGATAGCAACAGCAACATACTTCAGTAAGTTGACCACATGAAGAACTGCATTGTAAAGTGGGTGGGGGGAAGGTTGTTCTTCTCTGCAACTTGCGTGCTGATTGGTATAAGGTCTTTATGCCTTCATGGTTAACCGAAGCATGTTGTGTTAATTTCAGAGCACAGAGATGGTACCCAGTCTGGAGTACCAAATAGAAATCCACCATTTTGTTGAATTATTCATTTATTTCTTCCGCGCTGTACCCTGGAGCCTGCTAAAAGTTATTTTGAAATGTGCTTGTCAATGTTGAAAAAAAAACCTTCTTGTACAAATGTTTTATTAAGTAGTCTTATGCAACACTAAAGGTGTTAATGATAATGACATGAACATCGTTTCCACTTGACTTTTTGTCAGTTTTTGTGCATAATTATATTACGCCCTTGTGCAACACCGGCACCATTACTGTAGAACTGTACTTCTAAGTAAACACAAGAGGGTGCTACACAATGTGGTACACCGGGGTACAACAGTAACCCGGTGTACCATGTGGAACATCATTTACTTGTCACAGGATTTCGCAAGGGCATCAACAAGTGGGAGGAGTCTGTAGGAGGGTGGTCTACATGTAGTAGAAACTTACCAAAAATTTGTGCTATAAACTTTCATTTAGAGTACTAGTATATTAAAATGATTTCTATCACAGTCAACAGAGCTTCAAACATGCATGAAAAAGAGGAAGGATGTACTTCTAAGTTATGGTTCTGATGTGGGTTGGGGGAGGGGCATGAATGATATGATGCATTTTTGCTCTTGAAAGTGGGGGAAGTAGGTACCTCTACCCCACCCCACCCACCATTGGCACCCACACTAGATTGTTAGAAATAAGATTTGTGTGTTTTGTCAATTATTTCCAGGCCCCTCCTGCAACGACAAGCCAACTTTGAGGCCACTGTTCAGCAGAGATTGCAGTCACTGGAAAAGAATCTCCTGAAACATCTCAAGGAATCAAAGACAAAGACAGTTGCTCCTGTAAGTTACCATAAACCACTGCAACAAGGCCTATCATCAAGCTCTACACAGCAGAATAATGTTGTTGATGAATTTTGTACTTTTGTTATATTTTTACATACAATTTTTGTATCCTACTTTTGGGTATACCTGTATACATTTTAAATACTTATACTTCATTTTCTCTGCACAAAATTTGTTTTATTGACATAGCTGTTACATAGATAATTTCCTTCATTTAAGTTGGACAATGCAAAATGCACTTTGCTTGTATGAGTTAAAGGTCCATGAAATTCAATTTTATCATCAATACATTCTTTGGCAGAAAAATTGGGAATTTTTCCTTAAGTTCAAAACGCAGTATCACCAAAATTGTTAAGTATGTCAGACTGCCAACAAATACATGATTGTTCAGTTATAAACTGTGTAATATGTTACAGGGTGAGATATGAAGTTGGCATAGATGTGTCATTGTTGGCATTTTGCTGTCTAAATCATACAGATACAGATCAAGAAAATATGGCCCATGCACAAAATGACTTTACCAAAGCTTTTCAAGTCTCTGCCTTCTTATAAAAATACAATATAGTTATTTCTGTAGCACTGCACATATATTTGTTTCATAGTGCTTGAATACTGGACCATTTATCCTTCAGCAAGGCAGCAGCTAATACAGCGCCGTAGAAGGGGCCCATAGCTGTGAGTGTTGATGGTGTTGAAGGGCCATCACACCGGGTTTTCACCTTTCTCTTTTCAATGAAGTGTGTGGGTTCTTTTACATGCTGAGGTGTTTCTGTCTCAACACGAGACCTCCGGCTTTATGCCCTATCTGCGGGACAGGGTAATGGGGATAAAGTGCCTTACCCAAGGACATGACCGCCGTAACGTGGGCTCAAACCACATACGGGAAGCCAAGCCATTACCCACTGAGCCATAACGCTTCCTAAATAAAAAAATAACTCTGAAATATGTTCAATTGGTAAATTGCGTACTTATTAATAGTTATTAACGTGTTGGAGAGTAAGAAGGAGATATCTCAAGCTGGGTCTATGAGGAATGCATGTTATATTGAAATCAAATTGTCTCCAATAGGTTAAAGACACTATATAACATTGTGGAAGCCCCATTTAAAAAATTGTCAAACTTTGCTATCTGTCATATCTGATTGTTTTTGGATGGACAAATATACACCCTAGAACACAAGACTTTACACAGTTATGCTGTCACTCGTAAAATATGTACAGATGAAAATCGGCACATGAATTATTCTCAGCTGATAGAAAATTCTGCTACACAGCAGTCTATGGAGAAAAATGGGAATGGTAGCTCAATGATTTTCACTTTTTAAAAGCACTTAATGATCGTTTTGAACTGCAATTTTTTCAGGGCTTCATTTTTAGACCTTATCAGAAACACTAGTATTATACGGAATCGTGTGGCTCAGATTTTTTTAAACTGGAAACATTGTTATATAATGCCTTTAACTTAAAGATTGTGTCAGGGATTTGCAAGTCCATTACTTCCCTTCATTATCAATACCAAACGGTAGTTTAGTACTTACAAATGGTGTGTTGAAATTTTGAGATCCATACGTCATGAATTTGTTATTTCATGAGAAAAACTAATAATGACATGTTACCAGAATAATGTTCTTTCCGTGAGTTTAAATTTTGCTGAAATTGCGAATCGCGGTTATGTGTACCGTCACAAGACCAGCAGAGCACACTGATTGGTTAAACGGCTAAACTCTGCGCGACCTTCGGCTAACGGCTGATCGGACAATTTTGGAACGGCCCGTGCACGTCGACGTGACTGTAAATTTTGAAGTTTAATTGTCCAGATTTTCACCAAAACTACATATTTTACCCAAAGGTTCTATGACAGGTGTTTATTTATACTAATCTTCACATTGTGAACGATTTGAGCTGATTTCATTCATTTTACCATTTTCTGACGTGCAAATCCCTTACTCTGTCTTTGAAGTGTACCTTTCATTTTTCTTTTAGACATCTAGAAAAATTCTCAGCGAGATGAAAGGTGTGCGGAAGGAGCTCTCTAACCTCAACAAGCAGAGTACATCTACGTTGAAGACTGTCAACCGGCCAGTGACTGTTACCCAGAGGCCTAGCCCCCCACAAGCAGTGGTTAGACCAATGACAGGTAGATCCAGAAAATGCCCATTTTCCTTTAAAGGCATCGTTCAACAATGTTTCCACTTTCAAAAAATCTGCACCTCGTGATTCTCCATGCTACTAGTGTGTCTGATAGGTCTAAAAATTAAGCCCTGAAAAAGTTACAGTTAAAAACCATCATTTGGTGCTTGTAAACAGTGAAAATTAATGAGTGACCATTCCTGTTTCCTACTACAGACTGCTTTTGTGATAACATTTTTGTCCACAAAATATTAATCTATGTGCCAATTAGTAGAAGCAAGATATAGGTGCCGCTTTTCCGACGGTGGCAACAGCGTCAACAACAAAAACTTAACCAAGGATAACTTTTTGAATTTCTGACAAGTCATGTACTGTGTGTAGCTTGTTTTACCACAATTCCATCAGATTTGCTTTCAGGGCTATTCAGCATCCAAAGAAAAAACTTCATAGCATAGTGTTTGTGAAGGTACACCTGATGTGTATAGTTTCTTACATAAAAGGCCACACAACATGTGTTTACAAAACCCCCAGAATTTCATTAAAATATCCTCACAATATTACTAGCAAGTATAGTTATTTTAGAATGCTGAAATGCTCAATGGTCACTTTCTCAGCACTGCTTCATTTTGAGAAAATAAACTTGAAGTGGGTGGATACTTTCAAAAGTACTCATACTAATGCAGTGAATATCTTGTAGAGGAGAAAAACATATAGAGACAAAAACATTGATGTAAAAATGAAGGAATTAATAAATGGTGTAAAATGACCCTTATGAATGCTCACTTTCTGGTAAATGCTGGATTTTGTTTTAACTCCTCTAGCAATAGCAACTGCAGGTAGACAGCATACACCCACAGAACCGCAAAAGGAAATGCATCAGAAGGCTGAATTACATGATCTCTCAAAGACAAAGACAAATTTCAAACCATCCGTTAAACCTGTTGGAGTGAAGTTCATGAAAGCTGTGCCCATTTCCAAAGAGGTATGTTTGACTTCTTTCTTTTTTCATTGACTCTGATTGCATTTCTGTTAGCTTAAAATTAGGAGAGGGCCTGACATGTTGATCCTAGCAGGATCAAGACTGAAACACATTATTAACCCATTGTGTATGTATTCTGTAATTGCCATAGACTTAATACATGACACATCTAGTTCCAGTATTCAAAGGGTTAAGTAGACAGGCATGTGGCAATCTAGCTAATTAGAGCAAAAGGAGGTAAACTTAAATGGGATGAGAGCTGTGTGAAGGTAGGTAGAGAAGCTGGGGTAATTGAAGATGGAGGAACAATAAAACAAAATTTAGACATTGTAGGAGGTAAGTGTTGCATACTAGGGTGTTCATTTGTCCCTTCAAACAGGATCATGTAGCTCAGATATCAAACTTTGTCTTTTTTCTGTAAAACACTGTCTTTAACTCTTAACGTGCATGGGAAATTACAGTTCTATGGTCGCTGTGTGCATTATGTGATGCAGATTTGCGACTTCGGCACGTTAAGACTTAACAAAACGATTTCTTTTCCATTTTCTTTTTCTTTTTTCTTTTTCTTTTTTTAATTTTAATTTTTACTTGTCCAGAACTGCACATCTAACAGTTCACATACTGCCAAGGAAAACAAGGAAGAGAACTGGCATCTGCAACTTGATCCTGATTTTCAAGCAAAACACAGTAAGAATTTCACTTAATTTCTGTGTCATTTATTTTGTTAAAATCTAAGAAATCTAGTGCAAAAGTTGTCTTTACATATTTTTTCTTTTCTAATTATTGTTGTTCAACTGTTCATTTCATCATATCATTATTTTTTTCCTTGAAGTATAAACTTGAATTGATCCACTTGACTGTGCAGAGTCTGAAGAAAACGTATATAATGAAAATGGAAATGTAATATGACTGAATGGGACAATTCTATTAATTTTTAGGAATTTAATCAGATATTTTCTCAGAAAATTCCCAATTGTTAAAATTTCTATTGATAACATTTGGTATCATTTACAAGATACCATCAAGTTACATGGACTATAAATCTTATGTTGCGTTTTCATATGCAGTAGTAATAATCCAGGTTTTTAATCCCTGATTACGGGGTGGCCGGATTTACCTCGCACTTACAGAAATTGCTCTTACTCCCTCCTTCCACTTCCCCCTATTCGCTGCATCCTCCTTCAATCCAATCCTCCTACTCTGCTCCACCACTTGCTTCTTCCATGTCTTCTTTGGTTGCCCCCTTCCCCTCTGACTATCCACCTGAAACTCAAGTGCCCTTCTCATAACATGATCAACATCCTTCCTCAACATATGTCTATACCAATGTACTCCATTCACCTTCGCCATCTGATCAATCGCTTCTTCCAAACCCAACATCTACATCAAATCCTATCCATCAGCTTCATACCACACATCGCTCTCACCATTGCTCTCTCGGTGCTTCTCAGAATCCCCATCTTGTTTTCACTCAAACACCATTTCTCACTCCCATACAACATCGCCGACCTCACGCAAATCGCATAAACCATTCCTTTCATCTTCAGAGGAAACCTTTTTCAATATAGCAACTCTGGGCATTACCTAAACTTCACCCCATCCAAATCTTGCTCTCGCCCTTGCCCTCACCCTTGCCCTCAAAATCTATGTATCTATAAATGTATAGCTGGTATTTTTCCTAAGCATTTGACTTCTGTAATGTTAATTTTTTATTTCTTTTGTCCATCACAGCAACAGAAATCCTGAATTTACTCAACACAGGGTCGGTGAAACAACTGAAATCACTCCAGAGTGTTGGAGAGAAACGGGCTCAACTCATTCACAACTGGAGACAAGCGTTTGGTTCATTTGAACAGGTGTGTAGATGTTCAAGTGACCAGGGAACACAAAAGTTAGGTTCCTTGGCACATTACAGGGTGGCACAGAAGTTACAGTTACAGTTATTTCCCAAATTGATTGTTCATCCGATAAACTATTTTTTTGTTTGGTTGAGTAGAATGACACCAAGATCATCTATTTTGGTTGAGTACTTTCCATTTTAGGGCTATTTTTGTGAACGCATGTAAATTTGGTATGCACGTGCCAGTTTACGTATAATTTCTGTAGGATGCCTCATTGAATACCACTTTACGGCTAGGAAAGCTGAAATGCACTGCTTTCCAAATTTGCCTCTAAAATGAAAACTATGGAACAAAAATTGATTTTAAGTGTTGTATTTCTCAGAAAAGAACACACTATCAGATAAAAAAGTAATTTTCTTGGATAATGAAGGAGAAAAACAGAAAAATTTTGTGTAGCATTTTTTTTTTTTGGCGACAAATATGTGTGGACAATGATGGGATCAGGTGCAGTATGTTGCACCTGATGGTTATCACCAATAGGGAAGTCCTACCTGCAATAGGTCATGATTTAACTATTGTCTCCACATATTTCTGAACCAGTTTGATGTCATCAGTCCAGTGCTCTATTACTGCAGATTCCCCCCAGGAAAGCCTCATTGCAGTCTGTTTGATGACCTTTGTTTGTACATAAAACAAGCCAATTGGTTACAATTTAGTCTTTCTGTAGTGTTGTCAAGTAACAGTTTGTTCACTTATTGCATTTGAGTAAATAGTGGAGCACTGAAAAATGAGAATTCATGTACCACATCTGATAATACACTGATCTGTAAAGGCCACCGCACACTACACGATTTTCAGTCGCACGACTGCCGACTTTGGATCCGAAATAAAACAAGCGCTTATATTTCGTACACGCTGATTTATTTCAGATCCAAAATCGGCAGTCATGCGACCGAAAATCGTGTAGTGTGCAGTGGCCTTTATGTGTCCTCCAAACATCTTTGTGAGGGATATTCATAATCTGTTGTAGATAGGTAGGTAGGTAGGTAGATAGATAGATAGATAGATAGATAGATAGATAGATAGATAGATAGATAGATAGATAGATAGATAGATAGATAGATAGATATCCAAAAGTTTTATTGGATAAAATGCTACTGTGGCCAACACCCAAATAGCAGCATCTTTACAATCCAATACTTGGCATTACAAAACATTTCATAAAATACAATTAACATGCATTAAATACAAAGTAAAAATGGCAAAATTGATAAGTTACCTAAATTTTACATGCAATGATATATTAAACATTCAACTTATCTAACAAATTATTGTTAAGTACATGTATTATTTAAAAAAATCATAACTTATAATCAACATCAGTAAGAGAAGTGAATTAGTGAAATATTGTCCTCTAAATGTAAATAATTTTAGATACATTAAATTTTGTTGAACTTACAAATATATTTTGATACTTTAATTAAGAAAATTACAGTGTATGATAAAAAAGTATTACAAATTTAAAAAAAAAACATTAAAAACATTTTATTCTGGACAAAAATGTTGTCACACACAGATATCTATGCAACCACAATTACTGATCCTTAATTTGTAGCTTCAACAATGGAAAAGTCAAATGGAAATGTGTTATAGTCATATACACTAGCTGTGCTTTAGAAAATAACAACTAGTACTGGATGTGTATATCTACTTTATGTTATTTAGATATATTGTTTTGCTTTTGTTTTCTTTTCAGATTGATGATCTCTATAAAGTGAGTGGGCTACCATCCAGGACAATAGACAACATCATTAGGGTGAGTTTAATTCTTGAATATATCACTGGTGGCAGCTCAAATGAAGTTTAGCCATTTAACACACTGTCCTTTTACTCACTTTTATATTTTGGTGTAAATCTACAAACAAATTATAGATGTGTTTTGAAGGAAGGCTTCTCCTCACATGATAGGCGTATTATTTGTACTGTTCCAAAGCAGGGATGCCAGTTTTCAGGCGAAATCCTGATTTCAAGCCGTGGCAATTAATTTTCACGCCACAATCCAGGCTTTTTTGAGTACAAAATAGCTAATTGTAGGCAAATTTCAGGCCCTCTCATAAATTCTAACTTGCATCCCTGCCAAAAGTAATCTTAGAAATGAATGGAGGTAGTGAAAAGGAAGATGATGATTTCAGTAATTCAATATTGTCATCCCAAATAATGCTCAATTTACCAATTTAATTGGGGTAGGTAGAAATAGTGATCATGAGAAGAAAAACAATGAACTTTTACCATATTGCGATACCAAATGAGTTGGTAGTGTTTAACTTAAAGATGCTATATAACACTGTGGAAGACCCGTTTAAAAAATCGTCGAGCTTTGCTATCTGACATATCTGACAGTGTTTGAATGGACAAATAAACACCCTAGAACACAAAAGTTTGGACAGTTATGCTGTTACTAGTAGTACAATATTTGCAGATACAAATTGGCACATTAATTTCCTATCAGGTGCTAGGAAATTCTGCAACACAGCAGTCTATGGGGGAAAGCTGGAATGGTCTCTCAATGATTTTTACTTTTTAAAGCACTTAATGATTAGTCCAGCGGCTAAGCTCCAATTTTTGGCCGAATTGTGCACTTTTTGATAAAAGCAACAAACTTTCCATATGTTTAGTACATGGCAAAAGATTAGATTTAAAAGGGGGAGCCCAGTCCAATTATCCCCCTGGGGGCCACAATAGGTCAATGAACTTTTTTTGCTAAAATTACTATGTGGGTTGAACAAATTGAAGATAGATTTTCAAAGAAACCTTCTTTTACCGAAAATATGATTTCATATTAAAGATAATTAAATTTTCTACAAAATAAAACTACATTTAATTGGATATGACGCAATTTTGGGGTTGGTTTTGGGTCAGAAACAACATTTTTAATCAATTTTTGTGAAACTTTGAATTTACATATATGCATATTTTGTCATTATTTTTAAAAATATTAACTCAAAAGAATTCAAACTTCCTAAAAAACTGTCTTTGACTATTGTAAATATTGTGTGAAAATTACAAGTTAATTACATTTTTACAG